>JABSSZ010000239.1:0-35764 GCA_013755755.1 Fusarium sp. NRRL 25184
GTAAATTCAAGCTTTAAAGCGTATATATTTCAACAACTTTCCGCCCTGAGTGTCAAACCTTTTTATGTTTGGGAGCTAGACCAGGTGGATCCAAGTGGGATGGGGACATTGATGACACCATAATATGATTATGGTTGCAAAGACAGGGACTTCCGATCTTCTTAGACCCGGAGACCCCGTAATGCTTGTGGTGAACACCATATTCTGATGCAACTAATTAATCTTGTTATTGTGCTAAGCTTTTGGTGACGCGGCGACAATACACATATCATTCAGCTCGACAACCCTGACGGAGTCCAAAGAGATCCTAGCCTCGATCCACACAAAATTTTATTCATTGACAGGCATCCGGCTCAGTGATGACCTGTCAGCGTGGTGTAGCGCATGACATCTAGCTGTATCGCACCAATTGAGGAACGAAAGGATGAGAAATAGAAAGTCCAGACCCAGACTTATCAGATTTAATCTGTAACAAAAGTACCAGTCTCGAATCACCAAGGTACATCGCTCTGCTTGTGCTAGATAGACGACACATGTTGAAGTATAGATCCAAGAAGTACAGAGCTAAACATTCTAACGTTAGATGGCATCATAAAGGTAAATAAAGAGCATACCATACACGGGTCCTCATTGCTACGGGAAAAGGCTTAAACAACTCTCTACAGTACCTTCCTGAGCCTCATGTATTAAGCGACCATCAAGTTCAATAATACCAAGAGCAATAGCTTCATATTTGTTTTTTTTCCCATATCACCATAATTTGCATCGCCCTTCATGCCCATTACTCTCGGGAATGGGGCAACCTGCTCTATTAACCTCGAAGAGCCCAGTCTTTTCCTGTCAGGATTTGAATCCTTGTGCCAGAATTGCTCTCATGAGCAGAATGACACCGTATTCTTGCGAGGAACACTCCAGCTGCATGTTAGTAGACACACCAAGATTAAGTCAGTGCAGCTTAAGCTGGTGGGACGCACTCGCTTGGACTGGCAACAGCAAACGCAACCAGACTTCCACGAGGAATGCAACCTGCCAACACAAGTGTCGACAGTCTTCAGCGCCTTGAACAACCTTGGAAAGAATGATTTTGGGTCCCAGTGCAGATACCAGTTGCAGAGCGCATCAAGCTCCGACAGCAACCTTATAAATCACGAAAATACATTGGCACCGCTGGATTCAAATCTTCACAGCAACATAGGTGCCAAGAAGAGACGACGTTTGTCTCTTGATAACGTTCAAGCCCAATGTCACAACCACGACAATACTATTCGATCGGCAACTGAAGTCCAAGGCTATAAGATTTTCTACCCGGGGACATACGATTATCCCTTTGCGTTCTCAATCGCTCAATGCGAACCAGAGACGATCAAGGTACCGTATGGCTCTGTGAAGTGGGAGCTATGTGCGACTATCGCTCGCGCTGGTATTTTCAACACCAATCTTCGTGGCAGAAAAGAGCTCACATTGGTGAGAATTCCCGATCCATTATCTCTGGAGATGATACAGCCGGTTTTATTCAGCCGGCAATGGGAGGATTTCTTGTACTACGATATAATCGTAGGGGGAAGAAGCTTCCCTATCGGCGGCATGATCCCTATCTTCCTGAGGCTGGGGCCTCTGGATAAGATCCGAGTGCATGGGTTCGAGGTTTTGGTAACCGAATCTATAGAATACTCGTCAAATAACAACAAGGTTAACAAGAGGCCTCCCGGTCGAGCCATCCTCCTCCTCAAAAAGACAGCCGAGAAAGCTGTTTTTCCTTCATGGGCGACTTCGGGCCTCGTAACTGTGCGTGATGGCGAGTTCACCCCGGAGCCGAGACACGAGACTTGCGAAATGGCTGTTGAACAAAGGAGTGTGGAGGCATCGGGGGGGCGGACATGGGCCAATACTGTGAGAGAGAGGCGAGACAGCCTTTTGATCAACTCGAATCAGGATTTGCCGACTTTCTGGGGTACAACTGAGATCGAAGCAGCTGTTCAGATCCCCACGTGTGGTATGATGTTGAGGAGGGGGGAGTTAAGGCTGCACCCCAAGTGTATCTGGAAGAATGTCGTTACAAAGCATTGCCTGAAGGTAATTTCGTTAACTTTCTCCCGCCCCACCTTATTCACGCTGATGGTGACGAACAGATCATACTGCATATCAGCCGTCTTGATGCCAATGACCCGACTGGGACAAAGCGCATCTATCGAGATACCATGACATGCTTACCGGTTGCTCTTCTCAACTGTCGAGCCAACCAGGCTAACATGAGCCTTCCCTCGTACTCGGATGGAACATTTTCGTCTCTGAGCTATCACAAAAGCTGCGGGTGCCCTGATGCTTTGACCATACCGATCGAAAAGCCACCCCGCCATTCCATTGGAGGGTTGGCTGCGTGCCACCGTGTCGATGACGGGCATAACGCGCGCCCTACCACAACCTCCTGTGAACCCACTAAAGTATCAGGGGATCACGCCATTGACATTTCTAGCTCTGATGACAACATCACACCACCATCCGTCCCCGCACTGTTCAACGACGAACTCCCACCACACTACGATGACATTGTGGGTGGCACCGGTCTCAACGGCCTTGAACATTATTTCTCCCACCTAGCGCGCTATAGATGAGACGCGGCCCTTGATCTCAGTTTTGCCGCGCTCGCATTTTGAAAGATGTTCGATCTAGACTCGGCGATATTACACGTGAAGGGGAAAGACAAGCTAGCCGGTCAAATAGATGCCCAAAGACAAATCAAAGTACAGTAAATTTCAGATATTGCTGCCTCTTTAGCAGAGAAGGCTTAGGTGTCAGATTGACAGCCCATGGTCATTCTTATCCAGCCTATGAAAACCCCCGACATCATACTCTGAGGCTCACCGACCGGGCGTCCTTGTTTCCCTTATTAAATTTATGGTCGAATTTGCCTAGTATTTTATGATAAGCTGAAATATAGCGCCTTGTCTCTATAAAGGCTTCGTTTAAATATTAGCTCATCCCCGTCATTTTCCACATCGTTCACAATCATTACTTACATGCCCGACCATCTGCGGATTCAATGGACAAGACCCATGACCCAAATTCAACGCCGGCAGACAAATCTCAATTTGGGAGTAACACCATATACATCCTCGCTGGTCTCGCTGGGGTCTGGTTGGCTTTAATGGGCCTCGTGGCCATTCGCACGTCAATATCCTACCCACTAAATAAATCATTCTTTATGCTGACGATCAACAAGGGCCGTGAAACGTAGAAGACAGCACATTCAAGCACAAGGAGGTATTGAGAGCCAACATGTGGCTCCGAGCGGCATGGTGACTTTGCAAACTCTCGAATTTACAAGCCCAGCTCAAAGCTACAAATCCCCCCCGTCGTCTAAAACGCAGCCATCTTTAGAATTACCCACTATTGATTCATCAGAACTCTGGTATGTTCTTGGCCACTTTCCGCCTTTCACGTTCAAATTCTAAATAGCTAGTGCCATATGTCTTGAAGTATTTGAGAGTTCAGGGACCGTGCGACGATTGAAGTGCGAGCATGTCTATCATCAGGAGTGCATCGACCGTTGGTTCCGAGGACGGCATTTCACTTGCCCGTTATGCAAATCAATTTATGTGGCACGGCCAGTTAGATTGACTTAGCCTTCTAAAGGCTTGATAGTCTTACCGTCACAAGTTCAAAATCATACTGTTCAACAGATGGAGTTGGTTCCTACCCGCTTTGGCAATGATCTGATACCACCGGTGGATGAATCATTCCTCGATGGAGAATTTACTCTAGATAAACTTCAAAGCTTGTTTCAGGCTTCGATGAAGCCTATCCCTCCCCCAACCATGAGTAGTGGTGAAATCGAGAGAACCTGCCGCATTCTTGGCACTTTGTCGCTGTGTTACCAGGCCCATACTCAAGACACAATGTAAAAGCTGACACGGCCATTGCAAGAGTGGTCGCTCATAGCTTAGCGCGAGCAGGCTGCGTGAGTGTTATGGCTGCTATTGCGTTGTCCCTCAACCTCGCCGGATCTCTTGGAAGTGCCGAGATGGACGCCCCATTCATTCCCAAGAAGCTCTGGATGGCTTGCGGCTATATAAATGGAAACTAGGCTGACAAGGATGCTTTACGGAGCCAGTACCCTGAGCTCTACTCCAAAGTCGCCCCGTTGCTAATTCTCGGGCAATGTTCCTTCTTTGATGACCCAGGCCCTATGAAGAACCTGAAACGTTTTCTGGAGGAGGCTACTAACAGTGGATTTGGCCTGGAAGAGTTTTCTACCGAGGGTGGCCGCCATCTTCTAGACTTGGCCATTCTTGCCGGCGATGTGAACATGGTCAGGCATGTTGTTGATGACCTTGGCTTTGATATTGAGCTCTCAAGTGGGAGAATTCGTGTGTTAGCGACAGTGATGGATGGCAATTATGTTACTCCGACGATGAATGCAGCGCACCTCTCCCACCTGGAGGTTTTGCGCTTCCTACTATCGAAAAAGCCCAGTCTGTCCCACGTGACTGCCTTCGGTGTCGGTATTCTGCACTGCATCGCTTGGTTTTTTGATGATATAGCAGCGAGAGATTCTGACCAAGCCCAATTGTTTCTTGAAATGGGCTCCGACCCTGAATCAAGAGAGTCAACCTTTCCATATATGTCTGTTCTTCAAAATGCAGCAGAGCTTCAGAATAAGCGCCTGGTCGCAGGATTACTTCGGAAGAAGGCCAATCCAAACAACTACCATCTCGTAGACAAAGGGTACATGTCCCCATTGGAATATACACTTAACAGACCAGGCGGACTCGATGTCGTTGAGCTGCTAGTCAAGGCTGGTGCTGATGTGAATCGCGGATATACGCAAGCATACACGCCAGTATAAAGGCAGTTTCAAGGATCTCGCATCTTGAGCCCGATATACCCTCTAGAGCAAACTGTCGCAAACGGGGAGCCTGAATGCGTCAAGAGTTTAGTTAAAGCTGGAGCTAGCCTACAAGAAACATGGACTATGAGAAGAGCCATTGAACGCAACGATCAGGAAATGATTCAGCTTCTTCTTGATGCAGGAGTGAAGATCAATGATGAGGTTTGGTAGTGAGTTTAATCTTAGTGGCTTTTGCGACAGGAACTAATCTTTGCAGTAATGGTCGAACGCAAACAACTTTGCAACTGGCCCTCGAGCTTAATCAACCCGAATGCGCTCAGCTCTTGGTCGATGCCGCACCATTCGCTTTGCCCACCGACCTCTTTTCCATGATCAGCTATAACAAACCAGAAATTTTTGACGCATTAGTTCGGGCCGGAGCAGATGTCAACATTCCCCAGCTTGGGATCATGCATCCAGATATCTACTCGTCAATTCTTCACCATCATGAGAGCAGAAGGAGATATTTCTCCCTTAATTCATCTACCAGAATGGCTTACGAGATACACCTAGCCCGAAATCTGCTCCGTGCTGGGACTGATATTAATACCCTACTCCCTAATCATTGGCGTCACAATCAGACAGCACTTCACGTCGCGGTTGAATGTTGTCACCCCTTGGTGTCGAAATTCCTCCTCGACAACGGTGCTAGTCCTAATATACGGGATCCAGCTCTTCCAACTCCTCTCCAACAAGCCTGCGAAGACTTCGCCAACTGCAAAAGAGACCGTTCAACACAAAGGGAGCTCATTGATATGTTACTAGAGTCTGGAGCTAATGTTAATGCCTCTCTAGCCACAGAGACTGGAGTTCAACTCCCTCTGCAAGCTGCTATAAGATCAGGAGATCTAAGCCTGGTTACTCAGCTCATTCATTACGGTGCTAAAATACTCGATGAAAGAGCCGCCTCTGTGTCTATAAGTACACTTTTAGATGTCGCTTTGTTATCTGGAAATCTGATTCTAATCGAATTTTTAATGGAAAAAGAACCCAGCATCGAGGAACATTGCAAAGAGAGCAAGACAGCCTTGCAAACTGCTGCATCGTCTGGGAACCTCAAACTCGTCGGCTTGGTTATCGGCTTGTGCACAGAGATAACCAATTCGATGCTCCATGTGGAGCTAGAGACCGCCGCTCGAAATGGTCATTCCCCGGTGGTTGAAAGGCTTCTCGATATGGTATCCGATCTCGATACAAGAATGTCATCGCTCTTCTTCATAGCCATAGATCACCGTCACAAGGAGGTCTTTGACATGCTCTTGGCTCGAGGAGCTGACCCGACCTCATACCAAGGCCATATCAGCCCCCTTTTAGCTGCTGCCGAACAAGGCTGGCACTACGCAATTTGTGCACTATTGGATGCCAAATTTATGATGAGACGGCCGACCGGTTTGAACACCGAATGCTCTGAAGTGCTGTCACTTCAAGATTCTGTTCAAACAAGTTCTTTTCAGGGTGTCGGGATGCTGCTCGAGTCAGTGACCCGAGTCTACCACCCCGATGTCTCAGAATGCCTGAGGCGGGCTATCAGGTTCAAGAATATAGACAGCATACGGCTATTACTGATGCATGGTGCCGACCCGAACTATCTTTCTCCTATGTCCTATGATTCTGATCTTAGGCCTATCCATATCTTACTCAAAAGTTGTCTATCGCGCAACGATCTACGTATTTTAAAGCTCCTCATTTATTACGGTGCGGACGTCAATGCCTATTCAGCAGAAGAGGGATATCCGCTTCAAATGGTCGATGGAGATGCTCGAGAGATACTTTTAGAAGCTGGGGCTAAACTCGTGGAACCGCCGTCGTCTACATGTGAGAAACAGATTCTGACAAAGCTACAAACGGCAGCGGGTTCAGGAAACATTGCCGAGGTCTAGCTACTGATTTCAAACGGCGAAGACGTTAATGAGCCAGCGATTGGCATTCTTGGTATGACTGCCTTGCAGTATGCATCGATCAAGGGACATTTCAGCATAGTGGCCCTGTTACTTGAGAATGGAGCTAACACACATGCCCCGGCTGCATTGGTAGATGGCCATACAGCCCTTGAAAGAGCCGCAGAATACGGAAGGCTGGATATTGTGCAACTACTTCTTGTGAATGATACTGAGCCTGGGTCATTAGGACTGCGTTGCGAGAAGGCTGCTGCATATGCTTCTAATACAGGGCATAAGGTTATTAAGGAAGTTCTCCAAGGATGGAAGAATTCTAGAATTAACTAGTTATAAGTTTGCGCTGACCAGGAAAGCTTAAAGTAGGATTCTTACATAGGAATGCATAAATGCGCGGGGATTTGAAGTTATAATTCCGCGGGAAACAGTACCAACACCAGACCCTAGGACGTCCAGCATATGAGCAATGTGGCTTTGTCAGACGTCAAAATGACCTTTAATCGGACAATTGGCCTCCTCGGGCTCTCGTGTTGGTGACGTCAGTTTGCTACTCGGAACTCTCGGGCGTTCATCAAGGTGCCACTAGTCACCTCGTGTCACGTAGCAGGGTTTTATCAAGCGTCTATAAAACGGCGCTTACTCTACATAGAACCCCCAGTTGAATGAGTAGCAAAATGACAATGACTTTTAAATTAATACTTCTTCGACATGGCCAGAGCACCTGGAATGAAAAGAACCTTTTCACGGGCTGGACAGACGTGGACATCACTCAAAACGGCCGCGCTGAAGCAACTCAGGCTGGAACGCTGTTAAAGAAACATAATCATCTACCAGACTTGAGCCATACCTCGCTACTGCGACGTGCAATTACTACAAATAATATTGCACTCGACGCTGCAGACCGTCACTGGATTCCCGTTACGAAAAGCTGGAGACTCAACGAGCGCCACTACGGCGGACTACAGGGCCTCAATAAAAAGACCACGGCGGAGAAATACGGTGATGAGCAGGTCATGATCTGGCGGCGCTCGTACGATGTCCAGCCGCCACCAATGTCCGACGATGCCTACCAGAAGCAGCAAACGCGCTTGCAAGGCCAATCCGTCCAAGCCCCAAGAACAGAATCATTGAAGGACGTGGTGGCGCGCGTGGAACCGTATTGGAAGGAGTACATCATTCCTGACTTGAAGTCTGACAAGACTGTGCTTGTTGCGGCTCATGGCAATTCACTTCGTGCACTGGTAAAAATCATTGATTGCTTGGGGGACGAAGAGGTTGTGGATCTGAATATCCCTACAGGGACACCTATTGTTTATGAGTTTGATGACAGTCTGCGGCCAATAGTGAAGGGCGGCAAATGGCTTCAAGAGTAACAAGTATATGGAATATCAGATCATGAAACCCAATACTCCGTATACAGGAACCTAACTACTGAGCGTCTGGAGGATAAACGGGGTGAGCCCCGACTTTACGAAATCAGGGTTTCTCCAATCCGTCCAGTTGTGATTCAACAAACCCCATAGTTCATCATTATCCGGCTCTCCATGACGCGTATAGTAGCTTCCTGCAATCACCCACATAAACCAACTAGCCCTGAGGGAGCCGACATAGCTCCTCAAGCAAGTCGAGTAGACCCCCTGCCAGGTCGTGGCATCCATCAGGTGGCCCCACTCGGTGAGCTGTACAGGAAAGACGGCTTTAGTCGCGGCATCAGTCGAGTTCATACCCTGAAAACCCTTGGTGTAGAGGTGATTCTCAAAAGTTGGACAGCTGCCAATTGTCTCTTCATAGTTGTGAATCTCGAGGACGAGCTTGTCAGAGAATCCTGTAAAGACACCTTTGTCAAAGACCTCGGTGCCAGGTGTCAGTGCTGTTTGTGTAAAGACTGGGGTGATCCAAGTGTCGTAGCCGAGGCCGGAAAGGTAGACCAGGACATCGCCATTGGCATTATTGATGGCCTTGGCACCCTGCTGCACGTATTTGTACCATGTTTGCCAATTGTATGTTTCGAGCAGGGCAGAGTTGTTTTCCACGTTCCGAAGCTCATTGCGGAGAGACATGGCGACAAGTCCGGTCCATTGTTTTCCCTTGTCTGTATAAGCAGTTGAACTGCTGGGTATAAGACTGACTTACATGATTTGCCATATAACTGAGGCCGCGCAACCAGTTGGCAACATTGAATTCAGTGTCGCCCCACCAGGTATTGCCGTCTGTGCTGGAACAACACCACTTTGCTTTAGAAATGTGGTTATCTAGGAGGATGTGGATCTCTTGTTTGGCCAGTTCTTCAGCAATGGCGTCAAATACCTAGGTTTCAGTTAATTTAGTCCTCGAGCATATAATTTGTCCGTACCTGAAGTCGGGTTGTCTTGTTAGTGAAAGATGGATTATTCTCGAGCACTTTTGCGAGAGCCAAGGTTCCATTCTCAGATCCTAGGCCATCGACAAAAGCTGTGTGGATGCTGATATCTTTACCATCGTTGCCGTATATCTCATCAATCATTTCGATGGCATACGTCAGGCGCACAGCGTTGAAACCGACACTCTTTATCTGAGACACAATCTGCTCAACTGAGCGGTATTGCAGACCTTCTGGAAGCATTACCTCTGCAGCTCCAGGCCAATTGACGCCGGCAAAATGGACTTGTTGTCCCGAGGCATCAACGACCCAGCGGCCATCGGTGCTGAAGGGGCCGTTGGGCCAATCCGAGGCATTTCTAGGATGTATTGGCGTCGCCCACAAAGGGGAGGCAAAGGCCAAAACAGTAGATAGATAAGTAAAAGGCTTCATGATGGGAAAGAAGGCTTTGCTGGATAACGATGTTGTGAGAGGAATTTACAGGTAGGGCAATAGCTTCTTTTATAATTGTATCGTCTTGAATCAGCAAATGCTTTTTACATTTCACTACTAAATTATTTCCTCTTGTCCGCGTTACTGTATTCTATCCTTTAACACACCAGCACAGGCATTGTCTCTGGCTTTGCCCCCAATCGTCACTCGAACCGATTGGCTATTTCTCCAGCTTATGATGTTCAAAGGGATCAATGCGACAAACCCCATGGGGAAGTTTGCCAAGGCGGCAGTTGGCCAACTGGTCTTGTAAGCAGTCTATGCTCAAATAGGATATAGCCCGATGCCCGATTCTCGAGGTCATCGGAACGAGTGCATCGCACCAACTCTTTGATTGGATCAGAGCTTAATGAGGTGGCTGGCCTAACTAAGCAAGTTCGATGTTCCTGTACCCCACACTTCGGATTCCCGTTGCCGGATCGTGGGGTTGGAATAGCAAGAAGTCATACGTGAATCTCAAAACAGTGACACAGCATTGGCTCCGGATTCTCGGGTCAAGTCTCGGCAAATGAGAGGATTCAAATGAATCGTCCAATCGAAACAGCTCATATTAAGAAGCACAGTTCAATGTGCCGGAATAAGCTCTCAGCCACAAGTCTCAACTGCAAATAACACATCTGGCTCATGTATATCTCGTTGCTGAAGATAGAAAAGAAGGCACCCACTTCTTCCAGCTGTCTGGCAACTATACCGTGGTTGATTCTTTGGTCGCTATCATTCCATACTCATTCATGTCAGCACTGGAGACACCGGCTGTTGTGAAAACCAATGGAGGGTATTACTTCCTTGGAAGCCACTTGATTGGCTGGTCTACAGTACGTTCACATCCCTATCTTCCAGGTCTCGTACGCTAAGCGCTTTCAGAATGACAACAAGCATACAACGACCAAGGACTTCAAGGAATCGTGGTCAAAACCTGCAACCTTTGCGCCAGCGGGTAGTAAAACTTGTAATTCTCAGACCACATTCGTCCTTCGAACGGCCGCTGGCGAATTTGTTTACATGGGTGACAGATGGAATAAGAATGAGCTTGACAAGTCTAGGTATATTTGGGAACCGTTGAGCATTTGATGTTGAAGCAAGGAACGCTACAATGTCGTGCAGAACGACTTGGAAACTGTCCGAAGCAGGACTACAGGGGACAGTATACTCAGTATAGAAGATATTAAATATTCAAGATGTTATATGATGTTTTATTTACTTAAATACTTTCCAGCACAAAGCCATATGTCTCCGGCTTAACCTTGACCAACAAATCATCCCGCACACCAGGTCCACATGTCGCGCTACCAACACCAGCGACCCTCGGACTCAGATTAAGAAGTGTCGCGTCTTCGCGAACCAGATCACAAGGATGCTTTGCGTTTTCGATAGTCTGATCCGACAGGCGACCGCCAGTCCAGTTAAAGGTTGCGGCATCAAGCCTTGAAGCTCTGATTCCATGACCGTCGGAATCCACAAGCCGCACCCAACGCGTATCCATTCGGTTTCCATTTCCTTGGGGAACATCATATGGAACTTCGAGGACACCAACAGCCGATGACCAGATTCCGATGGCTTGTGAGTGCTTCTTGTCAGGGTAAGACTCGCCCGGACCGCGACCGAACCACGAGGCTTTGCTGAGACTCTTGGGCAATCTGATGTTCAAACCAACTCGAGGTACGTCAACTGGGAACACTCCCTTAGGCTTGAGGTCAAGGTTTATCGACAAGACACCCTTCGATGAAATGTGGTAGACAGTGTGAATGTCGTATCCCCATCCCAAAACCGGTGGCGCAAAGTATGTCTTGGTCTCGATACTAACACCAGAGCCATCTTCGCTTTTCTCAACCTTGAACAACCTCAGCTGAGACGTCATTCGGTGAACACCATAATCCTTCCATACGCTGACCGCGCTATCCTTGTCGTTGTCTGTCGGCGCGCGCCAGAAGCATGGATAAATTGCTGCGCGAGTGGCTGGATCAACTTCCAAAAGATCTGATCCGTGAGACCATTTGGTGACGTATCCTCGCACGCGATCGAAGTGAATGTCCCAGTCTGAGCCGGACACTTCAACCTTGGTTCGGGTTTCGACAACCTTGACACTTGAGGGAACTGAGAGACTGGCGGAAATATTGGGTTTTCTGTCGGCGGAGATCTTGTGCTGGAACCATGCGACTTCATGTGAAGCTGGTGCCCATGACGTAGATTCCTTGAGAGTAAAAGAGAGGCTCAAGAACACTTCCTCCTCATGATCTGAATACCGAGTCAGGTCAACAGGGAGAGTGAGTTCTACAGTCTCCCATGGTTGGACGCTCGGAACTGCAAGGTCGCCCGACTCCAGCAACGACATCCTAGATACCATTGGTTAGCTTTGTCTCTCTATAGTTACATATTGCCTTACTTGTCACCATATGCCTTGATGGCATACTTTGCCTCCAAATGGTCAAGGCCGATAAAGTCATACTCATTTGTGATCAACACCTTGCCATCCTCGTACTTGAAGTTGATGGGCTGGAATACTCTCTTCAGCTCAATCAGGCCGGGAGTCGGTTTGTGCTCGCTATTACAGAGACCATCCATGACAAATGTGGAATCGTTTGGCTGGTCACCAAAGTCACCTCCATAAGCATAGTAGCCATCCTTATGCAAGAGGCCATGGTTGGCCCATTCCCAGATGAATCCGCCCTGGAGGCGTTTGTACTTGCGGAATGCTTCTTGGTAATCATCCAGACCGCCAGGGCCATTACCCATGGCATGAGCGTATTCGCAAAGAATGACGGGCTTCTCCCATTGTCCATCCTTGATGCCGTCAATTTCGACGTGTCTCTTGAGTCGATCTTGATCAGGATACATGTAAGAGTACATATCGGTCTCTTGTGCTTTGATGTCGCCCTCGTAGTGAATAAGCCGGTCGTCGATACTTCGTGCATACTCAATCATTGCGACGTGGTTGACACCGTAGAAGGATTCATTACCAAGCGACCATGAAAAGATACAAGGATGGTTCTTGTCCCTCTGCACCATCTGTACCATCCTGTCAAGGTAAGACTCGCGCCATTCAGGGTTATCAGAGGTGAATTGGGCTGCTTTGGGGAAGAACTCTTCCTTGCTACCCTCGTAATCCAAATACGGAGCAGGTGTGACGTGCTGAGTGACAACGTCATAGAAGCCATGACACTCCAGGTCAGCTTCGTCCATGACCCAGAATCCCAGCTCATCAGCCAAGTCGTACAACCAGGGCTGGCCAGGATAATGACTTGTTCGGAGGGCATTGATGTTATGCTGCTTCATGAGCAACAGGTCTTGTTTGAGAAACTCATATGGAACCGCCCTTCCATGGATTGGATGGTGGTCATGTCTGTTGGTGCCCCGAAGGAGGATTGGAGAGCCGTTGACAGTGATAAGGCCATCTTTCAGTTCGACCCTGCGGAAGCCAACGTTCTGTGTAATGGTCTGGATTGACTCTCCTCCTTGTGTCTGGAGAGAGATCTCGAGCTGGTATAGGTAAGGGCTTTCGGCAGTCCACTTCTTGGGCTTTGAAACGGGGATCTCAAACTTGGCTGTATTGGCATCGACCGTCTTGCGTGTTGAGCTCACTTCGACGCCTGCATCTCTCAGAATAAGAGAAAGCTCTGTTGAAGCGCCAGGTTGATTCAGGGTGACATCGACTTGGAGAACGGCATTCTCGTAGGTATCATCAAGGTTTGTCTTGACAAAGAAGTCTTCAATCCTTGCTTGCCCAGGGAGTGCTAGCAAAGTCACATCGCGAAAGATGCCTGATAGCCACCACTGGTCTTGGTCCTCGATATATGAGGCCTCGCACCATTGATAGACTCTCACGACCAATTCGTTGTCACTGTCCTTCTTGGCGATACGTGTGATATCGAATTCGGCAGCATTGCGACTCCCTTGCGAATATCCGACAAATGAGCCATTCAGCCAGACGTGATATGCACTATCAACACCGTCAAAACGCAGTCGAAGTTGAGATGTGCTATCCCATTCAGTGGGAACCTTGAAGTGTCGCCGATAGGTCCCCGTGGGGTTCTCAGTTGGTATGTAAGGAGGGTTTGACGGAAACGGAAATTGGACATTGGTGTAGTGCGGATGGCCATGCCCCTGCAATTGCCAATGGCCCGGGACATTGATCTCAGACCAAGTCTCTTCGGAGCTTCCGTCTTTCGGGGGGTATTCTGAAGCTTCTAAGGGCGTTGGAGCATATTGGAAGTCCCATGTTCCGTTGAGCAGGAGATGCGTAGGAGGTAACCAGTAGGCTCTGGGAGTAAGCCTATTCCTCTGTATCACCTCGAGATTTTCGTAATCTGGCTTGTCCATGGTCGAATCCATTATAGAAATTTGACCCTTACGGAAATTAAATCAGGGCTTGTTTGTATGTGAGTTGAGAAACAATGGAGTTATAGGCACACTTGCCATAGAGTTTGGTGATGACATTGATTTGAGGGGACGATAAGATGAAAGCCCCCACTTTCGCCGAAAAAGGCCGGCGAACCGAACATACATCCGGAGCAATGACTCGGGTAAGATGTGAGAAACCCCTCATTTGTGAAGCTAGCTAGTATCAATACTACAGGTTAAGGAACCGAGTTTTGGCAATAGTCAGGACTCAGCATGATGACAATTCAAGATGGATGCGATTTGTGAACAGTTCCTACTATCTTGAAATTTCTGGTATTGCATGTTTAACTTGAATTAGCTCTAAGAAACTGTATGCAAAGTGTGCATATCGCTTCCCCAACATCAAGTAGGATCTTAAGTGTATCGGCTTGATATTCCTCAGTAGCATATCACAAGTTTAAATACCAATCAACATGAGGATTATTGTTTAATACCAAAAACTCAAATTAACTATACCGCGACCTCGGCTTCCTACATAATTTAATTACCCCGGTCTTCCTATATAGATCCTCTCTTCTCAGTCTCCATAACATGAACGGTTTTCTCCGTGTTCTTCAGAACCTCTCCGACAAGTCTGTCTCCCATCTCAGGACCATCGAGCACCAACGCTGTCTCCTCGAGGCTCAGGCCACGGGTCTCAACAAACAGGAAGTAGACGACAATGGCTTCTACAGCCAACCAGACATCGTAAGTAATGTAATACTTCCAGCCCGAGTTGGTAACACCAATTGGGTTGGCGTATTGGTTGAAGATCAGAGCGCAGGCCACAAACAGGTTGTACAAGACAAGACCTCTTGCACGAAGGTTGAAAGGAAGGATTTCAACAACATAAGTGACTTGCAAAACACCCCAACCGGCCGTGAAGAAGACGTTGAAGAGGAAGATCATGGCAAGAACACCCTTGGCGATGCCACTTGGGCCTCCAGTTCCATCGTCATTGAGGTCGGTTGACATCTCGTACGTCGCCTCGAGAGCGGTCCAGACAACGTAAGTTGCCAGAGAACCAAGAGTCGAGAAGAGGAACAAGGCGCGGCGGGGAATGCGGTTGACGAGAAGGGAAAACACGACACCCCAGAACAAGCCCCAGACGGTCAGCAACGCGTTGATGAGTGTTTGTGTCTCCTGAGATCGGTAGCCGATCGAGTTGAGAATCAGAGTCAAGTAGTAGCTGATAAGGCCATTGCCACTCCATTGACTGAAGAAGCCGACTGCGAGAATGATAAAGAAGCGATGGCGATTACCCTTGGTCTTGAAGAAAGAAAGGTAGCTGGTGGAGCTCATGGCGTCGTTCTCCAAGCGAATGGCCGTTCGGATCTCTTCCATCTCGACAGCTACTGCGGGATTGCTGCTATCTCCGTTGGCGTGATACTTGACAAGAAGCTTCTCGGCCTCAGGCTCGCGCTCTTGAGCGACCAGCCATCGAGGAGACTCGTCGATGAGGAAGCATAGACCAAGCTGGAGAAAACTGGATAGTGCTTGAAGGATGGAGGGAATGCGCCAAGCCCAGTCGCTGTTGATTCTGAAGGTGCCGTAAGTGATCCAAGCTGCAGAAAGAGCACCAAGGCCCCAAAGAGTGTTGTAGATAGAAACCATGGGCGCTCGTTGAGTGGGATACGCCAACTCCATGATCAAAACAGGCGCAGCTGTGATGTTCAGGGCCAAGCCGAAACCGAGAATACCTCGAGCAGCAATGAACATGCCCGTATTCTGGGCTCCACCTTGAAGACCAACACCGAGGAGCATGATAGTCGCTCCAACAACGAGGCCGGGACGACGACCATATTTGTCGCAGAACCAGGCACAAAATGGCAAAGCTGCGAGTTGACCAATGTTCTGGATTGCGTTCAAGCTGAAGTGGATCATGTCAGTTACAGAGCCAAGAGACTTGACAAGGTGCCAAGATTTAAGCCTCAAAGGTCAAGACTTACATGGCGAGTTTATTGGCATCGGGATCATTGAAGGCTGCTTTCCACGTGTCCAAGCTCTGCAATCCATTCATCATACCTATTCAAGTGGTTAGTAGGGAAATTGACACCAATTGCTTTGGTTGGATACTCACTTCCATCATAACCAGTGGCATAACTGGAGATGAGCGAAAGACAGAGAATCGCATTGAGTTTGAGGATGCCCTTGTTGGTCATCCAGCCAAACCAGCCAGCGGCCAACTGGTCGTCGAGGGCAAGAGTAGCCTGTGCTTGAACCATTGTGATTTGCGATGATGAGACTGGAGATGCAGAATGAGAGATGGGGAGGCAAGGGTAGCATTATCTACCATCTGCGCCCCGATACCGTATCTCTCTTGTGGGCCGATGTTCCCCGCGACGGTTGCTATTATCGGACCCCCATGGGGGCGAGCTAGCTTAGTCCCCAGAGTGCACGCGACCATGATAGACAAGGATGGAAGTGATTAGCATCGGAGAGTCCACCGAACTTTGCCGGGGCCAATCTCGAGGCGTTTTCTAGCCTGCGAGGTTAGTCTTATCGCAGGGTTGAACCAGGCACCCGGAGTCAAGCCGAAATTCCATGCGAAAATAAGTCCCTCGTGTTGGGGGACTAAGTTAGAGTTTGGACTTTGCATATTCAAGCAATTGGATCCGAGTCATTACAGTTGTCAGGCCTCATTCACCAATAAGCTGGCTTAGATGTGTCTTTTTAGCTACAGCAGTACAAAAGAATTATCACTACAGAAAAATAATTACAATATTAAATAAAAGCGAACGGAACGATTGCGCATCATTTCCGTATTTATCCACTCAGAGACAAACATTATCGAACCTGCATGAACTTTTGCAGCCCCATCAAAAGCTGGGGCCACTATCAACTGTGGAGTGACCCTTCATCAGCTGTTTTCCTAGCCTAATTTATCTACCTAGTCTAGACGATGAATTGGCAAGGTTAGAATGCGGAGAAGTTCCCAAGAGGGGTCAAAACCGCCGGTGT
This sequence comes from Fusarium sp. NRRL 25184, assembly GCA_013755755.1. Taxonomy (NCBI): domain Eukaryota; kingdom Fungi; phylum Ascomycota; class Sordariomycetes; order Hypocreales; family Nectriaceae; genus Fusarium; species Fusarium sp. NRRL 25184. The sequence goes on from JABSSZ010000239.1 coordinate 16,973, forward strand.
CATTCGCCGGTTTTGCCCATCCCATCCCGAGGGTCTGGAAACGATCTGGGGAAACACGCTGTTGATCAGGAGTCATGCTTAAGAGGGGCTGATCGTCCACTCATTTCTCTATCTTTCAGGTACAACTCCGTCATTTGTATCGCCACTTCAAGCTGAGATATTCAATATGGGTCTTCTTTCACTCGCTACTACTTTCTTGGCCTTTGGCTCTGCGGCGTCTGCGGCGAGTCTGGCTAAGCGCAACAGCAATAGCCAGAAGCTTACACCAGGTTTGTATCACCCTTCTACTTGGTGCAACTTGTGTTGACAAATTCTACAGCTGCGCAGAGCTTGTTTGATTACTCTATGCAGGTATCGGATTCCCGTTATGACTCAAGCTATGGTTATGTCTGGTACCAGGACAATGGCCAATGGTCTGTTCGCTTTACGGCCTGGCACATTCCAGGATTGTTGCATCGCGCCCAGGGCGATGATGTCAAGACTGCTGTCAAGGCCATTGAGAATGTGTAAGTCAGATACTAACCAGCCTCAATGAAATCACTTAACTGACTTTGCAATTAGCTTGGCAAACCAGCTGAACAGCAACTTCAGCTCGGCTTGGTACGGCACTTTCAAGCTCTCACCGGACGAGCCTGATCCTACTCCTAATGGACCTCTGTACCCTCCTAGCATCTATGGTACTTATGATCCCAACTGGAGAGAATTTGTCGGGTAAGTCACAGTAATTCCCTATCAGTGATGAATTTTAGATGCTAAACTTTTGCCAGTACCCAACTTATCCAGGTCGTCGAGGAATTCGGCCACCTTTTGCCCGCTGGCCTTGAGTCTCGCATCGAAGATGCTCTTGAGGCCGCTGCAATTGGAGGAATGCGTCGCAACGGATCTTTCCCCTTGGACGATAACCTGATTCTCGGCTACTCCAACCCAAGCATCATGCGAGCTCTCACCACTGGCTGGGTCGGAAAGCGCAAGAACAACAAAGTCCTCATCAACTTTGCCAAGGAGCAGGGCAACGATCTCCTCAAGCTTTTCAAGCGATGCGGGAATGCACTGTCTGAGTACAATGCACCCAATTACTACGGCATTGACATCTGGGCTCTTGCGGCAAACATTGCTTATGGACCCAAGGATGCTCCCATGACCAAGAACTCAGTCTACATCCTGCAAGAGATGTGGAAGGACATCACTGCTCACTACAACCCTTATCTCGGTAACATGGTCGGACCCTACGATCGTGCCTACAGTCGAGATGCTACCACTCATTCTCAGATTCTCTCCATGGTTCTCTGGGGTGTTTACGGACGCGGTGTTTGGGGTCAACCTCCCCTGGGTGAAGGCGATCTTCTCTACGACATCGCCCAAGGTGCTGCCCTCGCACTCGTCATGGATGTCATCGCGCCCACAATCTCCAAGGACGCTCAGGCCATCATCAAGTCCAAGGGCAAGTGGAAGGGCACACGGTCCATCAAGAAGACCATCTACGAGGAGCTTGATTCGAACAACCCCCGCCACGTCACCTCTTGGCTCAGTGCTGAGCTCATGATTGGCGGCCAGACCGTCAACGAGACCGTCAACAGAGGCAACCAGTATGTCCCAGCCATCGTGCAGTGGGCTTCTGATCCTTCGCACACGCCTTACCCTTACATGGGCTTCTTTTCGCTCTACCCCAGCGCCTCAACCTTGAACGCAAAGGCCGAAGCAAACAAGTTGACTGTGTCTTATCCCAATACTACTCAGGATGGAGCCAACATCTTTACTTTTGCTCTTACTGGTATTCCTCCTTCTTGGACTCTTGGCGGCAAGAATGTTGTCAAGGGCCTTGAGAAGCTGCCATGTCTTGATGTGAACGTCACTGCACCGGGATTGGTGAAGCAGGATGTTGTTTATGGAGCTACACTCAGGGATCATTGGATCTACAATATCTCGTATGCCGTGCCTGCGGGATTCAAGGGTACTCCTAGTGTCACTCTGGACATGACTTATACATGCTAGAATGACAAGGGGCGGAGAGCTTATTCCGGCACATTGAACTTAGACAAGGGGCGGGATGCAACACTGAGTAATGGGGTCAATATGTTTCAGTCAGATTATTAGGAGTGTAACATAGTATTTGTCAATAAAGAGGAGTTCAGAAATTTAAAGTTCATCTGGTTCGGTTCTCGACTCATGTCCTAACGCGGGTTGTTTTTGTGGCGTCTGGCATTTGGCCGCATTTTTATCATTTGCCGATAAGGAGCTAACTTGAAGCTGTTAGTGTCCCGTACCCAAGGGAATAGAACCGCAGAATGGCCGTAGTATCCCGGATCAGTGACTGGCGTGAAACTCTGTTTGGCTCGGTCTACGCACCGGCAAAGTTCGGGCTTCTCCCTTGCATCCATGATAGCCCAATGACACAATGCATAGTTTGGCACGTTGATAGAGGAGAAGTGTATAAGTAATAATTACCAGTTGATGATGGATCGATATTTAGACTGTGTGCAAGTTGACATTATCCATCAAATACTATTGTTCAAATACCTATCCACATTTTAAACCCAAGATGCGTCTCGTGATCCGCGAAGGCCCCCAAGAGGCATCTCAATACATCTCTGACTATATCATCAGTAAGCCAGCTTATCTAAGTCTCCAGTCTAGATTAAACAAGTCGTGCTGATACTGCAGTAATTCAGACCGCATTCGTGCTTTCAATCCTACATCCGAAAAGCCTTTTGTCCTCGGCCTACCGACCGGAAGCAGCCCTCTCCACATATACAATGACTTGATCAAAGCATACAAAGCCTCCAAGATATCCTTCCAACATGTTGTGACATTTAATATGGACGAATACGTCGGCCTACCCCGCGACCACCCCGAGTCATACTACTCTTTCATGCACCACAATCTGTTCAAACACATCGATATCCAACCAGAGAATATTCACTTGCTCAATGGGAATGCCCCTGACCTCTTCGCCGAGTGCTCAGCTTATGAGGATAAGATCAAGTCATTCGGTGGTATCGAGCTCTTCCTTGGAGGAATAGGAACAGATGGCCATATTGCTTTCAATGAACCAGGCTCCAGTCTTGTCAGCCGAACTCGAATCAAGTCTCTTGCGTACGAGACACGGATTGCAAACGCGAGATTCTTTGACAACGATATCGAAGCAGTGCCTGACATGGCCTTGACTGTTGGAGTACAGACCGTTATGGATGCACGAGAAGTCGTCATCATTGCCACTGGTGCCTCGAAAGCCATTGCTATTCAACAAGCGGTTGAGGGTGGGGTCAGCCATCTCTGCACACTCTCGTGTCTTCAATTACACCCAAAGAGCATGGTAGTGGTGGACAGAGATGCTACCCTCGAGCTGAAGGTGAAGACAGTCAACGTAAGTGCACAACCCAAGTTTAATCCATACATCAAGACTAACGAGTACAGTATTTTTACGGAGTCGAGAAGACTATCAGGCAGAGGGAGGTCTCAGGCCACCTCCCCCCATCACCCACATTAACAGCAGATGCGGAGGAAGATGGCGACCTGAAGCCCGATAACATGGCATCACGTATAACACCAACTTTTAGGGTTCGGTCTGTGACTTTCCCTGTCGGAATGTGAGGTCAAGTTTTCTAGGTAGATTGGTAGTTTTATTTATCCAGGAAATTGTATCTGCTGCAAGTTTACTTGATCGAATAATTGCCAAGAGTAATCAAACGTGGGGTCCATAACTGTAGGATGTCCTGGCTGCACGTAAGTGAAGTCTGGCGTGCTGATATCTTGGAGGCTGTCCTCTAGACGTGCAATGAGCTTATCGCAAAGACTAGGCTTGGGTTCGTTCTTTTGTTTTAAGATATCAAGGTGCAGCCTGATGTTTCTCATATCTAGAAAACGGTCAGTGAATGGAATCGAACATATCTGATATTACTTACCATCCATCTCCCCTACTCCTCCTTGTAATCCTTGCAGAACGATCAAAGCCGCCCATGTTATCATGATTAGATCCCAGTTAGCCCAGATAGAGTCATCATGCTGATGAAGCTTTAGAGTCGCCCTTGCCGACAGGAGTAGCTCCTCCTGCTCATTTGACGTTATGCTATGTGCCCAAAGATTGCCGCTTCGAGCAGGATGATAAATTGATAGCACAAGTAGTCGATGCAGGACATACTGACGGAGAACCAACTTGCTGCTTTGGTCATCAGCTTCTGTCATCTTCCCCTTGAACTCCTGAAGCCAGTCATCTAGTTGCTTTGCCCAATCTTTGATAAGTATTCCATCAATGGCAGTGAAACTCGTGGCTGAGCCATGGTAGCTGAGGCTGGATTCCTGGAAACAGGACCAGATAGTTGGTAACCTTCGTCCAGTGAAGTGACTCAACCCAGTATGCATCATACGGGAAAGCTTGTATAATTGATCAAGAGGTGACATGCGGAGAATTGGTAGTGGTGCTTCAATGGGAATCACTGGGCATGATAGATAAATCGATGAGTGCTCCAAGTCAACGATCTGAATACCACTGAACAATTTGCGCCATTCTCTTGACGTGTCGTCAACATGAGCAGGGCAATAGTCCAGCATGAGTCGGTAGCCAATGGCAATCCAGTTTCCAGTCTCCTTTATATTGCCCTCTGTGAGCAAACCAGCAAGGACAATACCAAGGACAGTCTGGAAAGCCCACTCCTCTTGAGAAACAGAAGACTCTCGTGGTGTCCCAATCTCACTGCTGGGAATGCTCAGTTGAGCGATGGCGTTGCACAAAACGGTGAAGAATTGGGGAGCAATTTCTAAAACGTCTGGTGGTCCGCGGCTGCTTGAGCAATAAAGAATGGATGCAAGTAAGACTGGTTGAGGTGTTGAAAATGTTTGCTTGTCGGGCATGAAATGCAGTCCTGGCATCCTGTCATGAAAGCTGGAACAGACACACGTTACTAATGATTTTTCGCAACGCAAAGAGGGTTAACATACGAGGACCAGAGCGACTCAATAATATCACGTTGCCAAATTGATGGTGGCACGCCTGGGGAGCATCTCTGTAGGAGTACAATCGCATTCCATAGCGGTCCATCGGGTATTGGCTCTGGTGACTGCTCTGAAACTCCAGAGAACATCCCCACAGTACCAAAATCCATATCACCGTCAGTTACAATGGATAATCTTTCCTCGACAACCTTTAGCCTAGATAGAACGCTGTTCTTGAAATCTAGATCCAGAGTCCCTGATAGCGAAGGTAGCTGAGCTGCATTCGCTCTGGGCACAAACACACAAGGAAGTCCTGCTCGGCGACATCGACGACATGCTTCGCTGCTACCCTGGAGGACGCATTTCATCTTTTGCTTCCGGCAGTTTACTTGGCAGCTTAATCAGCATTTGAGGTCTTGGGTGATCTGGTGCCCAATAGGTCCAGAGACATGGGGGTACCCACTGCAAGCCTTGCGGGCCTTGAGTGCTGAAGCCTCCTCTGGACCGTCGCGGTCAAGAGGACGGGAATCTTCGCCGAATGTCATGGTCGAGTGTCAGAGCGGACGTGGATGTCTGCTGTGCTCAGTGGATGTGCATATGCAGAGTGGATGAAGCAAGAAATGTGCGGGGAGGAGAGGACGGCGAAGTCACCGATATTTCCCTGGTGTCTTATCAAGCTAATCATCCCTGGTCTAGTACAAATGCGGCTAACTTAACCCGGCGTTGGCCGTCTCCGGGCCGAACTTTGCCGCAAAGCCTGGCGATGAGATTGCACCATTCTGGTTCATGCAGATTGAGCTGACTGCGGAATTATTAACAGTTTTGGTATTAGTCTTTGACCTTGCCTCTACAATGCGTACCGTACTCATTGCTTCCATCTTTACGTATTCTTTTGCCTGTCTTGCTTTGCCATGTTGGAGGATGGCTTAGGGGACAGCCAGCAGGCAACTGTTCAATCGGTTGCCCAAGATTTCGAGGTTGGGAACGAGAAAGTACAAGAGATAACGAAATACTTTGTTGAGCAGATAAGTATGTATTGTGTCTTGCTTGCTATCTTGTGTGTATCTACTGACCTAACCTATCAGAACACGGTTTGAAAGACAAGCATGCTTATCAGATACCGTCTTTCGTCACACAAATCCCCAGTGGCCGAGAGAAGGGCCTTTTTCTTGCAGTCGACCTCGGCGGTACGAATTGTCGAGTTTGTGCTGTGACGCTTCATGGTGACTCGACTTTCGATGTGTTTCAGAAGAAGCACCTTGTCCCTCATGATATTCGAGTACATTCGAGTCACAAACCTCTATTCCATTTCATCGCCTTGAAGATCCAAGATCTCCTTCGTGAGCACAAGAGCAGTGGGAGTAGTGACAGTTCCGAGGCATGCTTCAATCTCGGTTTCACATTCAGCTTCACCTGCGAACAGACTTCCATCTCCAGCGGCACCCTCGTCCACTGGGACAAAGGATGGGATATCCCAAGCGCTCTGGGTCAGGATCCTTGCGCATTACTACAGGAAGCGATCGATGAGGTCTCATTACCAGTGCGAGTTCGCGTTCTCGCCAACGATGCAGTCGGAACGCTACTTACCAGAGCATATACCTCGAAAACGAAGAACTCTACCTTGGCATCTATAATCCTCGGCACCGGCACAAATGCTGCGTATACTGAGCGCACGTCAAACATTCAGAGACTCGATACAACGGCCGATCGCGCACAACACTCGAATAGTGATGGGATCATGGTGATCAATACAGAATGGGGATCCTGGGACGACGGGCTCAAGGTTCTTCCTCAAACACAGTTCGACAAACTCGTTGATGAGTCTTCTTCAGATCCTGGATGTGGTCTCCTTGAGAAGATGGTCTCCGGCATGTATCTTGGGGAGCTACTACGCTTGTCGCTCTTAGAACTGATGCGCAACGGTGCATTAGACATGTCATTCCCGGATGGAAGCCCTATTTACATCAACATGGGAATTGAAAGCGCATTCTTGTCCAAGATTTCGCAGTCGACACCAGAGAATTCACTCTCAGCTTTGTCCTACATCTCCGACACGCTAGTAGCAACAGGTGTGACATCGAGGGACTTGCGAACTATCCAATTGCTGGCTACTGCTATCGTGAAACGATCAGCTCGATTGGTAGGCGCTGGTCTTGCTGCAATACTCATACAGTCTGGCAGGCTTGACACTTCAGGCATGTCTCAGAAGACGGGCCTGGGAGCGCATACACATCAAATACACGAGAAGTCACAGACCGGCAGCCGGCGGAATACCTTGGCTCGATTTATACGACGCATGTTTGGCTGCATACGCCCAGAAGATCCATCACCCATTTCGACAGGCGGATCGTCATATGACTCCAAAGACACCCTCGAGTCGTCACAACTGGCAGATGAGGTGATTGATATTGCAGTCGATGGCTCACTTTTTGAGTTCTATACTGCTTTCGAGAGTTTTATGCGTACTGCGCTGCGTGACGTTGAAGTGATTGGGAAGGCTAATGAAGCGAGGATAAAAATAGAGCTTACGAGAGATGGTTCGGGGACTGGTGCTGCACTCATAGCTGCAGCTGCAGCTGCAGCGTAGCATTTGCATATTGATATAGAAGTTTAAATAGATCTTGACGACAGAAATTTGAAACCTTGGTTCTCCTAATAATCAAGATCCCTGAGGAATCTTATCCCCTTTCCTCAGATAACGACCTCATCCGACACCATAAAACCAGCTACTCTATTTCGCAGGCTTTAAAACAAAGTTGTCGAGCTTGAGTGTCAATTTCCCGTCTCCTTTACCCTTCTCTTGGCCTGGCACAAACCAATTGATGACCAAGGTACATTTGCCAACATTGATAGGATAGGGCAGTGTGAACGAGAGGTTCACCCACTGATCCACCTTATGCGTCGCTTGTTTCACAGGATACCCAAGGGAGCTGTGGAAAGAATTGGGTCCGAAGGAGAGTGTTCCTACTTGGCCATCGCCCGCGCGATCGTAGACCCAGATACTCATTCCAGGGTTGCGGGGATCCAGGCCCTGGGCTGCACCCTTGGGGAGGTACATGGACCATGAGAGATCGTACTTTCCAAGCTTGCAGTTGGTGAAGTTCTGTTTAAGAGTGCTGTAGCCATATTCCTCCTGTGTCTTGGCAAGACCAGAGAGCTGGACAGCCCGGTTGCTCTTGTAGCCAGAATCAACAATCTTTAAACTGGTAAGCTTCGGATAGTACGGCGCATATACCCATGGTTCTGGCTCATGTTAGTGGGTTGTTCATGGGTAAATGAAATTACTAAATAGTAATAGAAAAGTTTGGGAATTATGTGGCTGTTTGTCGACTGGACTTACTAATTGATGTTGACTCAAAGCCGACGTTTTTGAGCAGGTTTGAAGGATTGGTGCAAGCTCGTTTATCGAGAGATGAAAAGAGGTCGCTGAAGACTCCAGAGGGTGCAGCCAGAGCTGAGGCAGCAACTGCCAATGAGTAGAAAAGCTGTATTTTGACCATAGTGACGATTAGAGATACAGACTTTCGGTCCTGTCTTCTCACAGTCTCTAATTAGGATGCAAAATAACTTTAAACACTTTTGCAGACCACGCCGTCTTTATAAGAATTATCGTTAGGCTTTATTATTAACTCAAGTCAGGCATGTGAGCTCATGTTTTTCTCGTGGCTTTGGTCTCGATCTGTTTGGGCGTTGATCGAGACCTTCACGGCGTTCAGCTAGGTCAGATAGTGACACAAGCTTGACAAGCTATTGACAACTAGCCTGTCTAGCATGCCAGTTCAGGAACTTCAGCTTTCCACCATCTGGCTACCATTTTGTGCTAGTTAACATTAATTACGAAAAGAGTTAGGACAATGCAAATGACTAGCTGATTGGTAAGTGAGTGATCCGCTTTGGATAAGGAAAAGCATACTAAGATAAGCATAACAAGGTGATCCGGGCTATAGATTTCCCGAAAGTGGGTTTATCTGGTCCAGACTAGGTGTTTATTTATGTCGCCATTGTGATATCTGCTCATTACTTATTAAGTTTTATAAAGAGTTGTTGAACTGAATATTAGTGACATAAGCTGGAGTTCTGTTCTTGTTTTTTTTCTTGGTGGTGGTGGTTGCGAGGAATCAGATCCGCATGTCAATACATTTCACGTCGAAATATTTGAAGGTGTCTACAACAATAAGCACACAAAGATGCAATGAACACGTGCCAAACCTAATCTCTTTGAATAATAATCTCTAAGTTAAGTAGAAACAAAATTACATGAAACATAAATATATACCTGTCTATTTGCAGAATAATGGCAGGCTGCAGTGAATGCATATGCAAGCATCAAAGGCTCCCGGGTAGTATCCGAGAGTGACCAGACTTGACCTCGGATGAAACCCGAACCCGATGCGGGGTGAACCAGATCCACCAATCGGAACACCGAGATATGGTTTCCGTGCCCTTGGATCTTCGAATTCCGTTGGGATAGGCAATTCCGATACGTTAAATACAGTGAGATGGCCTTTTGCGTAACAGAGGAGGACGTTCCCTTCACTTACTGCAGTAATATCGATTCTCAATTATCTCAAGCAATGCCGAAAGAATTTTCCGAGCAGGATATCGCCGTGCATAACACGCCTGATGACCTATGGCTGGCGATCAATGATAAAGTCTATGACTTCACGGATTTTGCACCAGATCACCCAGGAGGTGCCGAGAGTGAGTTGCAGACAGCTGTCTTACATAACGTCATGCTTATTGGCTAACGCGAGAAAGTCATCTACCAATACGCTGGCAAGGATGCGAGCGATGAATACAACAATTTCCACGCGCCGTCGTTAGTACAGAAAGCACTAGATGCCAAATATCACCTCGGATCCCTCAAAGTATCTAAGAGCATCAAGAAGAAGAAATCCGAATCCAATAGTCAAGCAAAGAACACCCCAAAATGTCCCAGTGAAAGACCCCCTCTACGCGACATAATCAACTTGCACGACTTTGAGAACGTGGCATCAACAGCATTGGCAAAAAAGGAATGGGCATATATCAGCGGTGGAGCGAACGATAATCTCACCCGTGACGCCAATACCTCATTCCTCGGAAGGATCTGGCTACGCCCAGCAGTGATGAGAAACGTCCGAACAGTCAACACGACAACTGAGTTATTTGGGTGTAATCTCCAGTTGCCAGTGTACATCTCACCGACTGGTGCAGTCTTGACGGGTGGTGAACAAGGAGAACTCGCACTGGCCAGAGGAGCAGCAAAGACAGGCATCATTCAGACGCTGGCGACACCCTCATCTTTCCCGCATGAGGATGTTCTTGACGTCACACCAGAACGAGCCTTTTTCCAGCTATACGTGAACAAGAACCGCAAACTGTCAGAAGACCTACTCAGAAAGGTCACAAAAACCGGCAAGATCAAGGCACTCTTCGTCACAGCAGATTTACCCGTCGTGTCCAAGCGAGAAGCTGACGAGAGGGTTAAAAGCGAGAACGTCGGACCAAGGGAAGATTGGAAAGGATCAGGACTGGCACGTCAGACGGGCTCGTTCATTGATCCATCTCTCAATTGGGGTGATATTACTTGGCTCCGTGCTCAGGTCGACGTCCCAATCGTCATTAAGGGAATCCAACGGTGGGAGGATGCTAAGTTGGCTGTGCAACATGGTGTACAAGGTATTGTTCTCAGCAATCATGGAGGTCGCGCTGCGGACACAGCTCCTCCGTCAATTTTGCTACTCTTGGAGCTTCACAAGAACTGCCCCGAAGTGTTTAGCAAGATCGTCGTGTTAGTTGACGGTGGATTTAGAAGAGGTTCTGATGTACTCAAGGCGATCTGCCTTGGAGCATCAGCTGTTGGTCTTGGGAGACCATTTGCTTACTCAGTAGGCTACGGCGAAGACGGCGTCGAACACGCCTTCAATAGTAAGTCACCATCACCTGATGTTCAAATCACCTCCCAACTTGGCCTCACGGATTCTAACATTCTCCTCAGTTTTACGAGACGAGATGGAAACCGCGATGCGTCTTTGTGGCCTGACGGACTTGGCAGACGCCAGCCCCGACTATGTAAACACGGCTGATGTAGATCATCTTGTCCGCGTTGGAGGACATCCGTACGCCCGAAAAGTGCGGAGACCTGGTTCCAAGCTCTGATGAGGTCACGACAGAATAAAGCTTGTGAATAGCCGTGCGGGTAGCGACATTCCGGGAAATGCACATGGTTTTTCGGCAACTTCACGATCGACGAGTTCCGACTCGGCATAAATGGCGTGGCTAAGTTGATGAGGTTACAATATCGGTACAGAAGAGGGTTGGGTGCTGAGAAGAATGAGGGGAATGGGTTATATTAGATCTGGGGTTCAATATCTGTACTTAGTTTTGCATTTTGCCACCGGGTAAAATACGTAAAATGAAGTTCAATGCCGAATTAATTGACAATTTACTTGGAAGCTGACTGTTTATTAGTGATATCGACCTGTGGATCTACCTTGTGGAGCTACGGCTTGTGGGAGTAACCATTTCCGAAAGGATGAAACCGGTCCCAGTTTAACCGCTTGCACTGCAATGCCGGAGGAACAATGCCCGGATCGTCGAATAAAGTCAAAGCTGAAGCTTAGAATGGTAACATGTCACACTGAGTCTCCGCATTGTCGAACCACGTGGCACTGATGCCGGAGTTCCAGATCAAGGTCCCGGCTGTTATCAGCTGCCCTGTATCGATGACCCTTTGAAATCACCCGTCGAATCATGGGTTATTCCGTCCGTTTGTGGTTTAATTACTAGGGGCACAGGGGGTCGCGAATTTAGCCTGAACACACATAGCAGCGTTTCAGGACATCTTCCTGCTGGGGTCAAAGGCCTGATTGATCTATGCAATGCTGTGATGTCAGGAGGAATAGTTTCGGGCCGGCTCAAATGGGGAATTTGTTTGCTGAAACAATACATCGTTGATCATCCCTATATAAACACTCCTTGGCACCAACAATTAATATCGCCTCGTCAATCACTTCTCTTTCTTCAATTTTGTATATATCTTTTCGTACATATTCACCCACAATGAAGTCATTCCTCAAGGCTGCCGTCAGCACTTTCCTGCTCGTTGGCACCGTTGCCAGCGCTGCTATTGAGGACCCAGTTGAGCTCTTCAACCGCCAGGCATCTGGTGTTGTCATCAGCCGATGCACCCGACCCGGCGTCCTTGCTCTCGCCTACGATGACGGTCCCGGACAGTACACCAGCCAGCTCGTCGACATCCTCAACAACGCCGGTGCCAAGGCCACTCTCTTCCTGACCGGCACGCTCTACGGCTGCATCTACAACCAGCAGGCCGCCATCAAGAAGGCCTACAACTCTGGCCACCAGATCGCCAGTCACACCTGGACTCACCCCCAGAACTTTGGCAGTCTCAGCACCGACCAGCTGAAGACGGAGATGCAGAAGGTGGAGCAGGCCTTAGTCAACATCATCGGCAAGAAGCCCGCCTACATGCGCCCTCCCTACCTGGCCACTGGAGGTAACGTGCTACCCACCATGGCGCAGCTCGGATACAAGGTCATCACCGACGATGTCGATTCGGGTGACTGGAATGGGCAAACGCCACAGCAGAGCCTGCAGAAGTTCCAGCAGGCTGGTGCTGGTGGAAACGGCCACATTCCTCTCATGCACGAGACCTACGCCAGCACGGTGCAGACTCTCACTCCTGCGCTGATCAACTGGGCCAAGCAGAACAACCTCCAGCTCGTCACTGTTGGTAAGTGTAGAAGGAACACGCAAGATTATGTGAGAAGAGTTGCTAACGATTCATAGCTGACTGCCTTGGTAACGCTGGTGGTGCTTACCAGTCTGGAACCTTCACCGGCAACGGACAGAACTACTGTTAAATTACCCATTAGCATGACTGCAGAGCCGATAGGGACAAGTCCTAGCGTTCACATTCACGATAGTGTTCCAAGTTGAGAGGTTGTTGTTTGAACAGGGGGTTTCAAGGTCTAGTGATTCAGATAGTTGAGCTACATCACAATGCCAAGTATATATTCCTTTCTGCTAATGGCTGTACCTGGAGTGAAATTTATAAATAATTAAACGTGTGAATGAATCGATTTGTTATACTGAGGGTTACCATAGACTGCAGACCCCCATGTGTTAAGACGTAGACGAATCATACTAGCAAAACGGCTCTTGAAATGGGAATTTATATGCTCTTTATATGCTCTTTACTTGGTGGATGACTGGATATTATAATTTGTTCCCTCCTCACAGGTACCAAACTTGTATGAAGGATGATACTAATGCTTTACTCCCTGCCAAAGCCCAAACATTCCGAAACAGATACAAATTTGAAACCCTTAGAGGTAAATAAATCTAATAGATGTTGCGTTACGACCGTTGCGCTGGTATGGAACCGGCCATGCATCAAGACAATGGGTCCTGCATAGTTATCCTGGTCGATTTCGGGCTGATTGTCTACCCAATGATTGATAATCTCAATGCTGGATTCAAACTTATCGTCTGTTCCAAAGATCCAGTCTAATGTATCCATATTCCACTGTATAATACTATAACCATTGCCAGTCAAGGTCATTCTGCAGTCAATTTCACACGCGCCATAGGGTGGCCTGACGAAACTGGATTGTGTTCCAATTACATCATACAACCAAGCATTCATCTTCTCCTGCAAGCTATCAGCATCTCAAAATAACAATAAGATATGAAAAGCATACAATATCATCCATAGCCTCTTTATGGCTAACAATATCTAGGTTGATATGGTCCCACCTGAAGAGCGTTAGTCTAATAAACTGCACAGGTATTAGTGAAACTGACGTATGGATTCCAATTTGATGCCCAGCTGCATGTGCAGCATGTATATATTTATCCAGTTGCGACGTATTGAATTGGTACGGAGCATTTGGAAAGAATGTCGCGGTTGCATTATAGCTCTTCAAGAGCGTCAAGAGGTCGTATATACCCTCATTGGGATTATCGTCATACGTGAGGGCGATAGTTCGTGGTGTAATACATCGCCCTACAGAGATTAATTGAGGGATTTCATTGTTGTGCCCCGCGCCAGTTTGACTTACTGTGTACCTTTGTGCGTTGGTTCAAGTTGAAGGATGAACCAGAGTATGAGCTTTGCTGGAAGCTGGAAAGGATTAGTAATTTAGAATCTCTTCAACTCACGAGTCTGAGCACCTTACTAGAAGAAAACTAGGGCGATTCCGAGTAGGATCAAGATCCCTTTATGGGCTGGTTGTAAGCAGGACATGACTTGAGTTGGTTTTTGTGGCGTGAGTAGATGAGAAAACTAAAGGCGGAACGAGTCTAGCAGAATTTCAGGACACGAATTTGTTTTAGCATACCTGCCTCTGTATAGGTCACAAGACCTGTTGTAGATCCTCGTCTTGTAACTGTCATTCCACCCGAGGTAGCCTCACTCGGCTCACGGCAATGCTTCGGTACATGCTGTACGAGAACATCTTTCACCGCTGGAAGAAAAGCTTCCAACATCACACCAGTCCGGTAATCCCGATGTCGCCTTCGTCACATCCTTGCTTTGATGTCATTGCCGGCGGTCAAAGTTGGGACTACCAAACGTTAAGTAGTGGAGTGAGAAACGTGTGCTCGTCCGTGCATGAACCCTGTTCCTGGTAGCAATGTAACAATGAGTGACAGTTGGTGAACTTTAACTTTGGCTTTCGGGTGATATTTTCTCAGTGTAACATAATGGCAATCCTGTCTTAATCTAAGTAAATTCTCCAGGCGATGAGGTAAAGCGCGCGCTGCAAGCACTGATATTGACCGACTGACAGTAGGAGAATCGGGGTTTTCTCCTGTATGTGTGTCTATGGCATTGCTTCTCTCTTGATAAATTAAAGCCATGTTAGGAAAGGTTTTGTGCGTCACCAACACCTAACTTCCTTTTCTGTACTTATCTTCAAACAGGAAGTAGGATATTATTCTCTTGTTATTCGTTAAACATTGTCAAGTAAATATGACTTCCAAACAAGAAGGACACATACAGTGGATTGAGGTATGTCAGAAGCCAAAGCGGTGATGATTATAGACAACTTATCATCCAGCGTTTCTTACAAAGCGTGACATCGAAACTGCCAGCTAACGAGTATCAGGGCCTTCGTGGCATCGCGTCAACGCTGGTTTGGATCGCCCATGTCACACGTGCCTTTGATCTTGATCTCTACTCTCCAGTCTCCGGCGAAGGATTGAGACCACGACTTCTCCAACTGCCTTTCCTTCGGATCATGATCCAAGGCCGACTGGGCGTCATAATCTTCATCTATGTCACGGGCTATGTATGTGCACTGAAGCCATTGGCGCTCTTTCGACGGGGCAATTATGAAGCAGGCTGGAGTAGCATTTCAAAGTCTGCGCTTCGACGACTCCCGCGTCTTTTGTATCCGAGTGCCATTGCAACAGCTTTGGCATGGAGTGCGACAGAACTAGGCCTCTTCCAGGCTGCAAAGATGACCAATAGCTACTATCTGACTCAAACAGTCCAAGACAAGCTACCGCTATCTCTAGCAGTCAGACAGCTTTTTATCAGTATCTTCAACACCTGGACCGGAGCTGGGAACAAGTACGACGTTCACCAGGGTACACTCTTCGAGCTCTTCAAAGGAGGAATGTTCGTACTGCTGTTCATTACTGCGACGGCAAAAGTCCAAGTAAAGTTCAGAATGGGCGCATCGTTACTACTATGGTCCTACTTTTGGGCTTGTGGCCAACGTAAGTAGTCTTTTCCTACCATCTACGGACATGGCTCACCAATCTATAGCATATTTGATGCAATTCTGGTGGGGAGTCTTCATGAATGATTTGCATAACTCCCAAGTGTCTCAGCGTATCTCATGGAGCAGGTCTCGGTATATCCCTTTTCTCGGTTTCTTGTTTGTGGGAGTCGGCCTCTTCATCGCATCATACCCTGAGAGCCGCATTGAGTTGGCATCCTGGTCACGCTGGCAAGATCAGATCCTATCAGCAATTGTGCCCAAGGACTCCGAATTTCCGAAATTTGCATCTTCCTTCGGGTTCTGCTTCTTGACAATTGGCGGAGCCCTACTCCCTGGATATACAGACATTCTTTCCCACCGTGTCTTGGTTTGGCTTGGGAAGCGATCTTTCGCGGTGTATCTTCTACATGGTACGCTGCTAAGATGGCTACTCACATGGATGGTGTATGGGACTTCTCTACCGCCCAATCTACAAATTCAGCAGCCAGAAGGCGCATCTCCAAAACTTGAATACGCAGGTAATACGTGGCTGCTGTTCTGCCTACCGGCTTGGCTTGGGATTTTATACGGACTTGCTGAGATTTGGACGAGATATGTTGACACAGCAGCTGAGCGGTTCACCTCTCAATTCGTTGCCTACATACGACAGGAGGAAACCAAGGGCCCGTCGCTTGTCTAATGCAGTTTGAAGCATACATGTATTGTATAGTCGGTTTTGAATACTCTGGTACCTGGATAGGCTTGTGGAATACACAGACCATGTATGCAAAGTGTTTCGAATCTGAGCGAAATGCATATGCATAGACATGAATATATATCCTTTAAATCTGCGCTCAATTGCTTTCTAGGTGTTATTCTCCATGTAATTTTAAGAAACTAAGTGATTTTTGGCATTGCTGTCATCCGCAAGCTTGAAAGAACACTTGTAAGCGTCTTGGACTGTTAGACTCAACAACCTAACGAAAGCCTACTTTGATCCAGCAAATTCGCACCCCTCTTTGTCACCGCCTATTCTGTGAATGGCTTCAATCGCAACCCCAAACCGAGAGTTGTATTCGGCTTGCAGACACTCTGGCTGAAAGAAGCGGTGTGATGATCCTGCATAAGTGTACGATCCCTCGTGTTGAGCTCGATAGCCGGGGCCTTGTAACAAAGCTTTTATCGGCTTCATAGAGACCAGACCGACGGACAATTGCATCGTATTCTGCGGAAACTTCTCTTTACGTTGCATCAGAGCGGGCAGCCCGATTGCTATGCAGGGCCTTGGCAAACTCTATGGAGGCTGTGACATTTGATCTCAAGACTTTTTTACATTCACTATCTTGTCATGGCTAGTGAAAAAAGACCCGACGGCAATGTTGTTCGCCTAACTGACCAATTTCGGAAACTTTAAGCTTCACCAGTAAACTTACCAGGCGCTTGGGCAATTTTCGCCACAGGCTATATGTAACAAAACCAACGTTTCCTGCCACTCCTTTAGTTTCAGGGCTTAATCATTCTAAATGTAATTCGGATCATTGTATACGCCTCTAAATTGCAACCTAAGAAGCAGCCAGTGTCATCCAAAAATGACAGACTCTCAACTTCGTCTCTTGTTTGGCATCTTGAACATATTTGGATTACTTCTTCTATCATTTATACCATGGCCAACTCCGCCTCCAATTTTTATTGGGAAGCCAGCAGTGATATTGCAGCTCATCGCTGTCTTCTATAAGATCGAGTACGTGCACATGGTATGGCGATGGATCAGATATGAACCTGTGCAGCCTCCCTCGAAAGACGACAAGCTACCCTTTATCAGCATCGTCATACCAGTCTTCAACGAGTCTGAGTTTGTTAAAAACTCAATCAAGTCTATTGAACTCTCAGACTATCCTAAAGACAGGATTGAGTTGATTGTTATTGACGATGGCTCTACTGATGACACATGGGAGCATGTCAACAAGGCTGCAGGCTCAGCCTCCATGTCCGGCATAACACTTCGGCTATTACAGCACGCGGTCAACATGGGAAAAAGAAAGGCCATCCAGACTGGATTTGCCACTGCACTCGGAAGTATCATCATATCCCTCGACTCAGACAGCGTCGTGGAGAAAGGCGCACTTCGCAACATCGTGAGCCCTTTGATGAGGGATCCTTCAATCGGAGCTGTCGCTGGACACTTGGCTGTTTTGAACATCTCGAGCCACAGCATCTTCTCGTTCCAGAGTCTTTTGCCACGACTCTTGGATATTGTCTATGACCATATTGGTAACCTACCGCGCTCAGCACTCTCGGCTGAGGGGTTTGTCACGATTCTTCCGGGTGCTTTCTCGGCCTTTCGGGCAGATGCTGTCCAACCCCATATCGACGGGCTATGTACAAGCACATTCCTTGGTTCACCTCTAAAGCACGGCGAAGATATGGAGCTCGCATATCGCATTCTCTGCGATGGTTGGAGAACGGTTTACCAGAGTAACGCTGTCGTTCATACAATGGCCCCTGAAACTCTTGAAAAGGCGTTGCTGATGTTTTCTCGATGGGAACGCACCAACTACACCTTTCTCTGCATGGGATATCCGGCCTTAACAGTACAGAAGACATTGAGACTATGGCTTGCAATGCGGCCGAGACGGGTCCAGTCCTTGGAATTCGTGGATAAGGAAAAACAAGAAGACGAGCCATTTATCAACAAAGACGGGACAGGAAGCATATATCCATTCATCAATGTGGCATGCATCTGGCTGAAAGGGCCACTGATGCTCTTGGTCACCTACACGTTGCTGAGATGTGTGATTCTATACCCCAGACATGCACTTTGGATATTATTGGAGATCTCGATCCTGACAGTTTGGAGGAGCTTCATGCTTATTCCAGACGCTCTTCGAGAAAAAGGTACGGAATATGTGTCTGATATTGGCGGACTACAAATCTATCACACAAATGGTAGGCTGGCATGGCGCCTGGTGCTTTCCTGGCTGGCGGGCATGTTTCAGTTGGGTGTTTTGAGCTGGACCTCAATTTTTGGGATTCTTACTCTAAAGAGCCAGAAGTGGTGGACGAGATAGATCTGTGTTTACTTATTCTATAGATGTCATAGCATATAGATCCTTCTACTTCTTTTCAGAAGTTATATAGAGTTTATAAA
>JABSSZ010000241.1:0-14128 GCA_013755755.1 Fusarium sp. NRRL 25184
ATTACCTTATTTCTATTCTAAGTGGCCTAAGAGAGCGGTATCTAGCCATTCTTATCTCTCAAGTTAATATCAACCTTGCCCGTATTGAGGAGCATCTTGACTACCGCCTCGTTTCCGTTCTTGGCGGCCTACAAGAGCGGCGATGTGCCCCACCTGTCTTGCACGTTTACAAGAGCGCCGATTTCACCACAATCCCATAGCAGGCATGAAGCCAGCTTTGTTAAACCGTATCTCGATATGACGTGTATAAGCTTGGCACCGCGTTGCGGGCAGTCGGCAGCGTAGGGTTCCATTTGCCTGTATGTGCGTACCCATATTTCGACCAGTGAGTCTTCCGACCATTCAAGTAGATCTAGAAGATCGCTTGGGGATGTCTCCGCCGGTTCACCCAATCTCACGTGAGACAGCCATGATGTTGCTGCATAATGAATCAAAGGGAACCTAGATGTGTCTACATGGCGGAAAGGTTGGGCGTGAAAATGCGCAGCCATCTTGAAATAGCGGAGACAAGTTCGGGATAGACGGCAGTGGGCAGCGGGGACCACCAGGTCGGCCGCTTTTATGGTATTGTCCAGAGCCATCAATCCGCCGTTGACAAAAAAGTCCTTAACCGACTGATAGATGAACTGAACGATGCGGGCATTGTTGGACGGGACAATCTCTGCGAGACCGCAGCTGAGGGCGTTGATTCTCCTGTCGATCTTGTCGTCGGCGATGAATTCATCCGAGTTTCGGTATTCGTCCAGTGACTTGCGAGTGTAGTCAGGGTTAACCGCTATGGCCCATTGCAGCTCGTCCGTTGTCAACGGCCTCGTGGAGAAACAGATCCATTGCATAAGCTTCAAGGTAGCAGAGCGACGCTTCACAGACTTAATGAGCTCATTGTAAAGGCCGTTCAAGTCTTGCGGTATCCGCCCAATTTCGGCCCTGATCTTGGCTGTCGATTCTCCTTGGCGGTGCATCTCTAGCACTTGTTCTAGGACCATGCGTGCCCACATAAAAACACCCTGGGCGCGGTTGATGATCAGTTTTCCAATGTCGGCATCTGGATGATTTGTGGAGAAGCGGGTTTGAACGAATGTAGCGATGTCCCGTGCGTTTTCGGTATCGAGCAGTATCGACGATCCACCATCGAGCTCCAGAAGGGGGTAGTGACGACATAAAAAGCAGATACCAAATTGAAAATTAGTTGGAGGAAGACTTAAAAGCAGTCATTTGAGGAATCCAATCAACTCGACAGCTGATTTTTTGCCACACTCGTCGAGCGCGTCGATAAAGAGCATGACTGGAAATCTCATCAGGATTCTTGGAAGTGACGACTTGAGGAAAGCCTGCAATGGCTGCAGATGCCACTGCCACTTCTCTCCAAACTCGCCCTCGGTTGTCTGCTTACCCTCAAAATGATTGATCAGGTCGGGTACGGCGTCAGGGACACGCTTGAGTAGCTGGTGCAGAAGGGATCGGAAGAGACCAACCGGAGTTCTCTGCAGTTCATGGCCGCGGCCATGGAAAAAGAAGGAAATTGCAAGCGTGTCGGTTCCGTAAATGGAAGGAAGTGCATCCAGGGCATATTTCATCAGGGTTGACTTGCCAGATCCGGGTTTTCCCTTGATCCACAGAAGACCTCGATGCTGACAGGTCCATTCGATCAAGGTTTTATGATTGAGAAGCCATTTGCATGTGCCTTCGGCAGCATCGTCGATTTTAACTTACCGGCCGTCCATGTCCTCAAAGGCCAGAGATTTCAGACAGGCTTTCGCGGTCTCCGACGGGGCTTGGCAGAGGTCTACACTACAGAATCAGATGATGTTGGCAGGATGGCGAAAAGCTACATACTATGCTCGGCAAATCGTTTGGCAACCTCTAGCCTCGCCTCATCGACAAGTCTTCTTAGTCATTCTCTGACGATGGTATAGTCACCTTGGCTCCTGGAATCATACTTGACGAGCCCAGAATGATCCGTGTTGAGCGCGATGTTGTCCTCCTCAGCTACGGCTACCAAACCCGTGCTAGTAGACGATTTTTCTATGACCAATAAAGAACAGCGACCAGTCTTACGCCACTTCCCATCTTGGTCAAGCTATGGGATAAGTCAGCGCTAACTCAAGCATTTCTGGTGATGTATCCAACCTCTAGGGTTCGGCTAAGCCTGCGCTCAAAGAAGGTCACAACCCTATAGTGGTCCTTGCAGCTCTCTGAAAACTAGTCCGCAAGTCTCTTCAGGAAGGTCAATGGCTCAGAGTCGCTGTCAACGAGGAGATCGTAAATCAAGGCCTCATTAGGCTGGCCTCAGACAAGAGTCCTCAGTTAGTCATTTCATAGGCCGAGGTTAGGCACGCCGAAGAAAAGAAGTCCATAAGAGGCTTTAGATAGGTCAGAGTTTGCATTACTGCGTCTTCTACGCGCACAAACAAGCGCCTAAAGCAAACAGTTAGATGCTACACTATGACGGCAGGATACCTCACCTTTTTGATAAATAGGCCGCCGAGGCTATGGCCGGTAAAGATGATTAGGCGGTGAGAGGTCTTCAGGCGTTAGTTTAAGCCAGACAGCATCATAAGTCACATACCCCATCACTCGCGCGATAGGCAATGATTTATTCCAGCAAGGCACCACCTAAGTCCTCGATGGACTGCTTCGAGAGGCTGCCTGGCAGCGTGGTATCATAGCCATAGAGTAGCACCCGGATATTAGGCATGTCCTTTGACAGGAAGTCGCATAGCCAGACGTCGTCGCTATTTGGGGATTTCCAGGAGCCAAGTGCGTGGCTTCCGAGGCCTGGTACTGCTATAATGCTAGAGGAGTCAGCACGGGAAAGAAAGGTCGGCAACGGCCAGGCTTACTCGACATCTGCACCGTTCTTATCCTCATGGAGCGGCGTGATTGCTTCGAATTTGCATGTGTAGTTATATAGGTAACCATTCCCGGCTCGGCGCAGCTGAGCAGACAGGTCATCCGCGGAGAGCGATGTAATAATCGAGATAGTAGCACAAAGGGAGTCATTGCCATGTGGCACCAAAGAGCGACAGACCATGGTATCGGCATCTCCCTGCAGGTCCGGAACCTCCTCGAGAATAGACTTCAGGTTGCGGTCCAGGTTATCGGTCTGATCGGCAGGGATGTCATTGATGCGCAGTGTCAGGCTCTTTTTGTCCTTCGGCGCCAGAGCGGCGTCTCTCCGCAGGACCGGATAATGCTCGACAATTGACTTCAGGTTCCGGTCCAGGTTATCGGTGTGATCAGCTGGGATGTCATCGATTGGTGTTAGGCTCTCGGTCTTCGGCGGCTTCAACGGCTGTCCAGGGGACCTGCAGATAAGGATCGCCGTCACTAGGACCACGCTGGCAGTCGCAAAGACCGCCACGAACAATTCAGGCACAGTGGCCATCTCGTTCTAGGTCTTAGACAGATTCCGATGCAGGAAGTAGACAGTGTGATTAAGTATTGCTCAGGCTCGATCAGGCAGCAAAGAGGCAAGATGGGCTATATCATAAGGGGTCATCACCTGTATCTCGCCTGCAGCTGGCCACATAACATAAAAGATAGTTCTGCCTGGTCCCAGCCTCACCACCAGACGAGGTCGTGATTCTGGCGACACTAAGTTTTGCTTCTTCACCTTCACGATGGTATCAATGGCCCTGATACCGCCCTTCGCTTTAGAGCATCAGCTAACGCAGGAGCTAGACGAGCCGGCCCGGCACGTGCCGGGACACCCCATCGTCGTGACGGAGGACCCGAAGCTCCACCTCGTGTGGATCTACGATCGCATCTTCATCAAGCCGCTCCTGCGGTATATCACGTCATACGCATTCTGGAGGGACTATCTCTGCACAGAGGCCGGCAGCGGAGGACTTGAACGCATTCGACGAGCGGCGCTAGGCTACCTGCAGACATACTACCATCTCATAAAGCACGAGTCCGACTTGCGCATCGCCCAAGGCCCCAGCCTATGCCTCATCCCGCCAGACATCACCTAGAAGCAGTTCTGCGACTTCACGTCAAGCCTGGGGGACATTGCAGACCGAGACATCTCCCTGCACTACGCCTACGGCGAGATCCGCCTGACGCAGCTCAACTTATACGCTCCGCTCTTCCTCGGCAAGTCGCACTTCCAGAGGGTCAAGCACCAGTACGGGACATACTTTGCGCGCTTCTATGGGCCGACGCTGTTCGTGATCGGGATCGCGTCGGTGGTCCTAAGCGGACTGCAGGTCGTCGTGTCAGTCGGAGAGGACGGCAGGGGCGGTTGGACGGGGGCGGCGCTCTGGGTCGGCGTCACGGCGATCGTGACGTCCTGCATCCTGCTCTTAACTCTAGGCCTCCTCCTGGTGTACAAGGTGGCAAACAAGTAGAAGTTTGCAATCCGCGACCGCCTCCGGTTATTAGAGGAGAAGCGGGCGGCGGAATGACGATATTTATACCTGTTCAAGTCTAGGCTAGCAGAATAACACAATTTCATTTGCCCCTACCACTAATCATGCTATCTATGCCTTCCAGGATCAAGAAGCTCAATGGCCCAAGCATAACGGGAAGCGGGGCTGGCATTTCGCTTGGGAAGACACGCCTCCGCAATCAACCTCGTCTCGCGACGGGGCATTGATTCCCCGACATATCCGTATTTCTTGTACCATCTGCGTACCCTTCGCCGAGTCAGAGGGGATGAACTGGGGTGACTGCGTCCGCGCCACCCAGAAGTCCGCTTGTCTCCGTGCGTTATCTTGCTCGCGCAGTCCAAGCAAGCCCCGCTGGCTTGGATCACATCATGGTCCCCAAAGCATTATAATTCTTTCAGTAACATCACTACCATCCCCTTTCCAGTTCTGTAGGTGCAAGTAACCAATCTGCCAATATTCTACCGGTATCCCACTTTATGGCTATAGTAAAGTCCTAGTCGCTTTCTTCTCCATGCAGCATTTACAGATATAATCGAAAATCAAGCCTACTACTATATTAGTCCATAGTCTAGAAAACCTTCCAGACTTTACAGCCGAATTGTTAGCACCTGCCCCTCGCCG
Source organism: Fusarium sp. NRRL 25184 (assembly GCA_013755755.1). NCBI lineage: Eukaryota > Fungi > Ascomycota > Sordariomycetes > Hypocreales > Nectriaceae > Fusarium > Fusarium sp. NRRL 25184. The sequence continues at coordinate 5,016 of JABSSZ010000241.1, forward strand.
TTTGACGGTGCCTCGCCTTCACTTCCTGGGATGATCGCAATGTGACACCACATTATTATATACAGATGATGTTTGTTTTCCCCAACCCAGGTGAACTAGTTAATATAGTCAACTACAAAAGCCGCATTCCATAAAGCCGAGCTGGTAGTGCTCGCAAGGAACGGCCGCTGCGCCGCGACTGCGATTTAAACCCTTCTCACATGATCGTTGGCCAGCTGACTGCCCGAAGCTACCAATCGTGAAAGAGGATAAGAAACGGATCCACTTTATGGCCGGTCACTTTCACTGCAATTTTAACCCCTCCTGAACTAGCTAACACTAGAGCCCCAGCGCAGCTGTACCTGGATACAGGGGCTGGGTCGGAATAAACGAGCATACCTTATTTCTGGCACATCAAGGCTATTTGCTCTCTTGCGTCAGCACACGCCGCTATACGCCAGTCGCTTTATATTAATAACATATCCCATTAGCGTAGTTTTACCAGTGCAATATTCTTGTTCTTTTTTTTTGTGTCCATGTCGGCTTGCATGCATCTTTTCGTGCCTCCCAGGTTGAATACAATGGGCTATGTCGCCTTGTTGGGACTTAAAAGCCTGGACTTGTGTTGGGCCCGTATGGCAAGGCTTGTCACAGCTGGGCTTTGTTTTAAGGTGGACAACATGGGACAACAAAACCCAAAACTAGCCTCTATGGCATGCACAAAGCAGAGCAAGAAGCCAAAACCAGTCCGTTTTACAAAGATAACCTATATATAGCATTTAGATAGTATATACTTAGCTATAAACCTGATTTTGGTATCTTATTTTCTTATGTTTTTGAAATGCACTCCTCTGGCAGGGCGTGCATCTACCCTAAAACAAGAAGCAGCTTCCTAATACACAAAACTTAAAACACCTTCCTTTATCATCTTACTTTCTTGGCATGCAGATATTAAGAAAGTAGCCCTAATTACACCAATCTTCTTAACAAGTGCACCATAACAACCACAATCCTGCGCTTCGCGCAGCCCACAGCAGCGGCAATGGCATCCGCCACCACCTGCCCGCCTATTATTCCAGACCCTTTTAACCTGGGCATCCATACTCCTGCCAATCTCAATCAAGGAGCCCGCATTGCCCTCTTACAAAACAGCCCCGCTGTCATAAATAGACCTGTTGGCATCCCGCCTGCCTTCAGGAGGACGGCTTAAACGCCGCCTTTGCCTCTCAATGCGATCTCTACTGCTGCGGCCACGGAAGGGGTCCAGCTTGCCAATCCCGCCCTCTCCTCTCACCCTGCCCCGACTACTAAACATCAACTAGTCTCTCTTATTAAAGCAGCCACTAAACTTATATGCAACCATGCAGAGGAGTATAATGCCAAGTTAAAGGTGTTTTAAGCCTTCTGTGCTAAATTTGAAGAAGCAGTAAAACAGTTTACCACTGGGCCTGAACGGGAATTCGCTCAAAAGTTTACTGATAGCTTCCTAGACTCCTGGAATTAGGCGCTCACTGACGCCAAATCTGCTCCGGCGCCTACCTATAGCATCATCGCAGCCTCGCCTCCGGCTACAAACAACACCTTTGCCCACCATCCCCGACACCATCAACAACAACGTCAACAACAACAGCCCCCTCATCGCCAGGGACAACCGACGATAGGCGCCCCACTCTGAGTGGACCTCCATATCTTCATCCGACTAGATGCCGAAGCTCCGGCTAGGGCCCACAACAAATATACAATCCAGGCCTATATATCCCGGAAACTCAGAGTGAATCCACACAAGATCCCGCGCATACTCTAAGTCAGGTCTGGATGGGCCGTGCTTACCGCTAACATAACCACCTGTGATCTCCTTGTGCAGAGACAGACCGAATGGGCACCTGACTTGGGGGCCGCCGCCGTAGAGACTAGGCAGGAGTGGTTTACCTACCTAGTCTTAGATTACCCTTATAAGCTAACTGACTTCTATGGCAACGAAGCGGATAGCGATGCAGCCGTAGATAAAGAAATAGAAATCCAGATAGGGCAGAAGCCTATTAATATATAGCCTGCGCGGCACTAACCTAATAACCCCTTAATAAAGACCTTACTTATGTCCTTCCTGGAGCCAGTTAAGAAATACTGGCGCCTCTTTAGCAGCTGACCAGTAAGACTGATTAAGAAAACTGACCGGCTAAGGCAGTGCAATGTATGCTTAGACTACCACCTGTCGCATACCTGCCATCGACTCCCCCTGTGCAAACGCTGCGGTAAGGCCGCCGGCTATGACTCCAGGGACTGTACCGCCCCTGAGCAATGCGCCAACTGCCTCGGCCCCCACAGCGCCAACTCCGCCGACTGCCCTGCTCGCCCGAAGAAGGTATACGGCGTTTTCCGCCAGCTGACCAAAGAACAGAGGGACCATATCCGAGTTATAGGCGCTAAAACATATCGCCAGTGTAATATAGAAGCGCAACGGCATGCACCTAACCAACAGCAAAACGGCCCACAGCAAGATAGCACTAGGTCCCTAGAAAGATCAAGCCCTCAGGCTCCCAGTCCGGCCATATTAAGAGCGCCGTCTTGCATCATAGTAGCCACTACCCCTAAGGCAGAGGAGGAACCCAAGCACCCAAGACCCGGGTCCCTAAGGAAGCGCCGCATCATCCTGATCACGCGTCCCCATAATTATGGGAACGAGTAGGCGCCTGCAAGCATAAAGATACGAGAAAAAGACCCTCAGGGTCTTTCAAGCCAACGTCAGCAAGATTCCCCCGGTCTATGACTATGCCCTTGCATTAGCAGACTCTAAATGATATAATATCATGCTCCTCCAAGAACCATAGACAACAACGGCAAACTCCCGCTGCCTCACAAAGACCTATCCTACATACAACACCTACTCTCCAGTCAAAGCCTGGAACAGTAACTCCACTCAACCTAGAGTCATAATATATATCTGCCAAGACTCTAAGCTCTCAGCAGATCAGAATTAACTATACCAAAGCCACGATATCCTATAGCTTACAGTCAACAATACAATAGTAATCAACTTCTATTGCCAGAATAATAAAAGGAATGCGCTGGATACCTTGCTGCAATAGCTAATCCCTGATCGCTGCCTCATGGCAGGCAACTTCAACGCTAGATATCATATATGGCAGACAGGCCTAACTATAAACCGCGGCCATGAGATTGCCTCCTGGGCATCAGGAAATAGCCTCGGCCTGCTAAACACCTCAGATATACCTACAAACCCATATAGAAATACCATTGACCTCGCCTTTTCAAATGTACCTCTTGCTAAAGCTAATGTCAAGGACTACCTTGCCACCAGCTCTAATCATTTTACCCTTAGCCTAACGCTCCTAAATATCAAGCCGGCCCTAATACATCCAGGCAAAATCCGGGTAATAACAGACAATAAGCTCAAGCGCTTCATTGAAATTATAGAGCTAGGATCAACAGCAATCCCCATTGCCGCCTTAAGCCCACTAGAACTAAATAAGCTCATATCTACACTAATGAGCCTCTTGCAGTCAGCAGCAAAGGCAGCGGGCCGGCCTGCGAGGAAGGGGGCACACAACGCTCCGTGGTAGACCGAAGAATGCGCCCTTGCTGCTACTAGGTATCAGACGATCAGAAGGCTATACCCTCTCGGATTCAACCAAGAGGTTTAAATAGCCAAGTGAGATTTCTATCATATGGTCCGCCGCGCTAAAAGGCTCTATTGGCGGAACCTGATCAACAGCTTCTCAGATAGCAGCTCTATTTTCAAGGCCGTCCGATGGCTAAGATCGCCAGGAGCCTTCCAACCGCCTCCACTTTAAGTAGATAACATAGTCTATAAAACCCAGCTCGACAAGGCCAACGCACTCCGGCAAGTGACTCTAGAGCGTCAGACAGCTGAGGACGATATCCAGGATCCCTGGATTGAGGTCAGCCCTTATAAAACAATCCCATTTCTGCATAAAATCTCCCTAGAAGAAGCACAGGATGCAACTCTCTGCACCGGGAATACATCGCCGGGGGCAGATAATATAACAGTTAAGCTCCTTATAGCAGTATAGCATATTATCGGAATATACATTTGCTGCCTCTTTGAGGGGTGCCTGGCTATAGGACACCACCTAAAGCCCTTTAGAGCGGCCGAGGTGGTTATAATTGCCAAACCTGGATGCAGAGACCTGACAAACCTGCGAGCCTGGCGACCTATCTCTCTGCTCTCCTATCTTAGCAAGGGACTAGAATGGTTAATCGCGCGCTGTCTTGCGTAGGCATGCATTTACTATAAAGTCCTTTACCTGCAATAAGCTAGAGCGCTTCCAAAGAGGTCCGCGATAGACCTCATAGCTGCCCTAGTTTACAATATTAAGGAGGCGTTTGCCTGCAAGAAGGTGGCCATGCTAGTTATGATAGATATCTAGGGCGCATTTAATACTGTCCTGCGCAACAGACTGATTCTGCGACTTCAGGAATAAGGCTGGCCCGAACATCTCGCCTGATAGGCCAGATCCTTTATAGATAACCGATCTGCCTGTATTAGGTACTAAGATACAATCACCCCGCTCTCTCCTCTCTAATGCAGTCTCCCTCAGGAATCGCCGGTATCACCGATCCTCTTCCTATTATATACAGAGCCCATCTACTAACTAAGCAACCCCCAAGGCCAGTTTAGCTATGTAAATGACATAGCCATCCTGTGCATCGGCGATACGGTCGAGGAAACGGCCGCTGCGGCATTATATTCTGTCAAAGAAATGATCCGCTAGGGCACAGCAAACAGGGTATCTTTTGACCCTAAGAAGACCGAAGTCATATACTTCTCTCAGAGCAAGCTCGGGACTACACCAGCAATACGCCATAGCAATTTCAAGAAGCACCCCAAGGCAGCAATACACTGGCTAGGCATCTGGCTAGATAGCAGCCTGTCATTCCAAGTCCACGCAGAGAAGTGGACGGCTAAGTTACAGGCTGTCGCCTACTATCTGCGAGGACTCACTAATATAATACATGGCCTGCTTCCTAGCGCTGTATGGAGTGCTATCAGGGCCTGTGTTAAACCAGTCCTGCTCTATGGCACCGAAGTATAGTACCTAGGGGCAACCTGACCGCGGTGGGACCAACCGTCTAAAGACCGGCCATTAAGTATCTAATATCTCTTATAGAGAATAAACAAGGCTATAGTTTAATCTATGCGAGCTATACTCCCTGTCTAGAAGATGACCCTGATCGCCATCCTCTACCAGGAAAGCAGGATACTACCTATCACTCAGCTTCTTAAAGCATATTAATACTGTTTCTCCGCCTGACTTAAATCCCTTGATGAGGCTCACCCCCTCGCAAAGCACATGCTTCCACCCAAGCAACCGACATACCATCAGCTCATCAAACAGAAATACCAAGCCCTAACAGACAGCAGCTTCAGAACCCATCTTCAAAGGACCAATAAGCTCCTCATACCCTATCTACGACCAGCCCTCATGCAGAAACACTTCAGCAAGGGACAAGACATACCCCTACAGACAGCCCTAAAAGGGGAATCGGCCGAGGCCTTCCTCTAGTGGGTGGAGATAGTAGACCTAACCACCTAGATTATATACTCAGATAGCTCATTATCCTCAGAGGGAGCAGCTAGCTATGGCTTTGCTATTTACCAGCAGGACCTCTCTATCTACGATGGCTCAGGCCATCTAGGACCTGCCGAGGTCTTTAATGCTAAAGCTACAGGAGCACTGGAGGGCCTTAAAGCCGCTCTGAACCTCCTAGGATCAGCAGCACAGGACATTATAGTCTGTCTAGACAACCTGGCAGCCGCCACATGCCTACAGGGCACACCGTCTGATTCTTCACAAGCAGTCTTCATCGAGTTCCAGGCGTTAGCTATATCACACAGAGCTATATAAGTATGCTAGATACCTGGCTACACAGACATTCCCAGCAATGAACAAGCTGATAAACTAGCAAAGGCAGTATCCTTGCTGCCAGAACCAGAAGGCGCTTAGCCGACGCTAGCATACCTGCGAAAGGTGGCAAGGCAGAAACCAAAAGAAGCTTTTAAAACCTGGTGGACTACCTCTGTTCCTGAGTAATATAAGAGATTAAATCTTAAGGCGACTATATACTGCCCACCAGAACTCTCGCTCCCTCGGGCTGCCCTACACCATTTACTCGCAGTAAGATCCCTCTATGGGGATTATACTGCATACCATGAATAATTTAACCACGATGATGCACAGGTGACTTACTTATGCAGATGACGCAAAGCACCTGACTATATCTTCTACTGCAGGAAAGTACCGCAGCGGTATCAAATAAAGCTTATCCCCTCACTAACTGCGGCAGTTAACCTCATAATAAGAAGGAACTTCAATAAGTATATCAAGTTAACCAAGTTAAGTGCCTTCTTTAAAAGGATTTGCACTTATCACTAGATAAGGCAGATCAGAGATATATTTATATCTCCTCTCCTTCTATCTTCCTTTCCCTCCTTTTTCTTTCTTTCTTTTCTTTATTCTCACGGCTCGGCCGCCTCATGCGGTCATGCCGACGCCCTCTTCCCAGTCTCACTAGAGACTAACCGATATAGCGGCTATAGCTATAATAGTCACACCTGGTTATCCCGCTGACGGGTAACAGGCTTGACAGGATGCGCTTTTAAGCTGATGATATGCTAGATAGTGATCTGTTCTGTAATTTGCGAATGCTTTACATAGATTTTAGCACTAGAGACTAGCTCAGTACGTCCTGTGCCCTAATAGGGGACTTTACGGGCCTCACGGCCCCCGGACGAAAAATATACATACATACATACATACACAAAACTTGAAAGCAAAATTATCACCCCTGCGGTTGCTAGAAGTAGACTAGGGAAGGGTTGCTATATGTATTCTATCCCTAGCTGATTATTCGATCAACTTCCTCTCGTTGTAATAATAATAATAGTTATTAAGAACATATACATAAGAAAGAGAAACCGGAGTATTGAGAACTTTAAGAAGAAATAGAGCATACTTAAGAATAATAGCCTTATTATCCACTAGAATGGCTGAGGCTCAATTAATAACTAGCTCGACCTCTGAGTCTCTGTTTATTTGACGAGGGCCTTAATGTTCATTCTCTGGAAGCCGATAGCCCACAGTCGAGATTATTATATAAAGAAGCCACTGTGGGAAAATCAATTTTTTATAGTACCTAGTAAGCAACAGTCTAAACACCAACGCCAAGATCAGCATAAGGAGCAAGGCCAGGAATAGCAAGTAATAAGCTATATACTTTAGTACCCTTTCTATTTATATTCCTCTAGAAGATAAGAACATAACCCTAATAGCTATAGCTTAAGAAGTAAGTAATGTAATATAGGCAAGTTTAACAGGAGTTGAAATGTTTGGAATTATTACTAAGATTACAATCAACATTACTTTAACACACTAAAGTATTATAACCAATTTCAGCCAGGGTTCTTTTCTTATTATAACTGCAAATAGATAGATAATTATAATAATCTGCTTATTGCATTAGAATATTAATAGGCTTGTTAGGTATTTTAATAAACCTGGATTATGGCGACTCCCTATATAGATATTATAGCCAGGATGGTATATAGAGACCTTATAAGTAAGTCTGGTAGCTTGGCATGCTTGCTATGCCTGAGGCCAAAAAGAATCAAGGCTATTAGCTATAATAAACCCCAGCTACATATCAAGCATACCAGGTGCCTCTCTTATAACTAGAAGTGATTATACTTAATAAAGATGAAAAGACAGATATAGAATAAAGAAAGAACTAATGTCATATAGGTCTTAGTGACCTAGGAATAAGAAAGATAATTCATATCTACCTAAAGAACTGGACGCATATAAAGTACACAGCTTACATAGAGACATAGTAAAGGGAGTCCGGGTCTTATTTATGCTTGCAACCAAAGTTCGTAGTGTCACTCAGCTCTATTATACCATACATCGCGCGATTAATGAACAAAAGGACCAATACGAAGATAGTTATATGCCTCCACTCCCTCCATATTGCCAATCTCAGGGGCCAGGGGATCGACCGACTGTTAACTAACTCCGCGGTCTCCCCAGACCAGAGCTACACTAATATACTTAGGTAAACCAGCATAAACAAGCCCTATTTAGAGATATCCAAGATTATTTTTCCAAGGTTATATAATTATAAGCATGGCATTACATAAGCTTTATAATAGAGAATAATTATAGTAAGGACTAGCAAGAACCCCCTCCCTTTTAACTCTAGTGCTATCTTAATCTAACTATAAGGATTCTGCATGCCACACTTCAATATATCTTTCTTAGCCTGCTTCTCCTTAAGGAGGCCATCCACCTATTAGCTGCAGTTCTCTATTACAGCAGCTAGGCAAGACCTATATGATAGAAGGTATAACATGATCTCCGCCAGACTAAACTTGGACTCCAGAATCTTCGCGGCAAACTTATCTGCTTAACTCTCTATTTCTCTATTACATACCTTTTATTAACTAACTTATATAATCTTCTTCTCTAGTTATCCAAATATAAAGCAGAAGATATCCTTAATAATGCCTCTGCTAGCAAGCTAAAACTTAACCTCTTTATTAATCCGGCCAGGCCATGTAAGTGCCTGGTTCAACTTTTCAGGATGGTTTGTTATTATAATGAGGATTCTATCTTCCTAAGAGGTAATACCATCAAGAACATTTAGTAAGCCTAAAAAAGTCACCCCCTTCCTTTATGGCCTTGCATCTGTATCGCTATCTAAGTCCTCTGAGTAAGAGTCCCTAGAACATGCAGCTCCTGCTATATTAATATCCTCCAATAAGATGACATATCTGTCTAGAAGGCCAGTAAATAGGCCCTTTAGCATTTGATTACTTGCACCAGGAATGCTAATAATATAGATATCCATATCTGATTTACTGGCAATTAATAAACTGAAACTGGATTTTCTAATACTAGGCGGCCCATACAAGAGGTATCCTTATTTATAAGGAATTAAATATTAGGAGTACTAGTATCTAGTTTTAAGATCGAGGAAGTTTTAAATATCCTTAATCAGGTCCTCCTTTTACTTTTCATCAAAAATAACTGTCAATAGAGGCCAAGCAGCCACTGCTTTCTCCTTTCTCTAGTATTCATTATAATATCTGTAAATGG
>JABSSZ010000242.1:0-30142 GCA_013755755.1 Fusarium sp. NRRL 25184
TATAATTATAATATATTTTTATTGCCACTTCTGCCTCCAGAGTTGCCTTCTGAGGTTCTAGCTCAAGACCGGCTAAGCAAGCGTTCTTTTACATGGTCTTGTCACATTGGTACGGCGATGTAGTATTTGTAGCTTCATTTCAGATCTCAAGTTGAAGATAGCTACTAGAAATCATTACGTTGTCTTTCAGTATTCCCTCGAGATACATTATAAAGAAGTAAACACACAATATAGCATTTACTCCTAATCCTTGCCTATCATTCTGCTCCACGACCACGCCTACCCTTCCATCTTCATACAGCGTGATAAATGCGACTGTTACAGACTCCTATTTATCCAATCTTTCAATTATCCAGGCATTCAAGGGTAGTTGAGATGACTTCGGGCGAGGGATTGGAAATAGTGACAGAACCGCCAAAAGAGCCTTTGTCGTTACTAATCCAGATCTTGAGTTGGCCGTCGTCGCCGTTGTAACTGAAAGTGACACTGGGGTCTGCACACTCGTAAACATTTGTCGAAGTAAAAGGCTTCGCCGTGTTCTTCTGAGGGTCCTTATTGAGTGGGGGACATCGAGTGTCAATCCCGTCAGAATACAAGCGGAAGGATACGTTGTTCTTATTGTTCCGGTCTATATAAGCACCAGATAGACTGACGGGAAGTTCGTTTACTTGGCAGTCCCTTTTGTTGAGATGAGGAGCGGCAAGAGTGCTTGGAAGTAGGAAGTTCAACAGCAAAAGAGGAACAAACATGGTATTTGGATTTGGATGAAATATGACAAAGAAAAAAGTATAATTCAGTGTGTTTGTGTTGTGTACTAGTTTGCTACTTAGATCCTAGAGCACCCGTGAGCTGAATGATGGGATATTTATTGTTTCTCCCCTTGACTTGTACATGCGCTATCTGTTACATTCGGAACGCCGGAGATGAAGCGTAATGCGGTGGCATTATAAAGTAGTATCCAAAGTGTAAATACGGAATAACAAGTAGCGCGTGTTATTTAAAGTTTGTGCCCTATCCCCTGCGTCCCGAGGGGAGCTCCCTTGGATTCAAAGGGATGCAGAGTTATCTGGCATCTAGAGGATCCACAGGATCCACAGGATCGGATTTATTATACAAATCAGGGATAGTTTACTATCTGCTCGGGAGTCTAGATATATAATCTCCAACGCCCGTGTCCTGGTTATAGTCCTCCGACAGGGCTGCTGGACAGAGATATTTTGCTCTTCTACCGCGATACAGGCTATTTATGTCAAATACACCTAGCCCAAGACCCTCTTGAATAACAACAAGTACTCTCATAGCAATATCAAGCCGTTTCCCGGTTTTCCCTGGCCTGCCTGTGGCGCAATTTCATATCTCCTTCTTAATACCAAGTGTGGCCCATTTAAAAAGCTCTCTGCAGGCCGACTTTCCATCTACCATAGCTTGTCGAGGGAAAGCAGTAATAGATGCTATAGTGGACTGTGTTCTAGTAGTCTCCTCGTTGGAGTGGTTGTTCTGCTTAATCACAAGGGTGAATGAGAACGAGAGGTCGAGGACTAGTCCGTCGACCATATTGCGAAGGGCTTCCTCAAATTCTATTACAACTTGCTGTTAGCACAAACTTCCATTCATTAAAGGAGACTTGCCTTGAAGGCCATAATCTTCCGAAGTGGCTTTGGTTCCTGTGCCGAGGGTCTCAGAGGAATCAAGGGTTTTAGAAGTACACATTGTAACAGTGGAGGCGACATCTAAAGAACAGTCGCTTCTTTGTGATTTTCTGGCTGAGATATACAACGTTTCTGAAGTGCGCATCGTAGAAGTAGAAGCGCTATCCGCGGTAGAGTTATTGGCGCCACAGCGAGTACTTGCAGTATCGAAGGCAATGCGGAGATCGTCATATCAATACTGGTAGGACTTTACATGCTAGGTTGAGGATAGATGTCTGTGATTCAATATGTCGATGTTCTGAGAGATATCAACGACAATGTCGAGAGATGCTGATGATAATGTTGAGAAGAGAATCTGGAATCTGGAATCTGGAATGGGTTTTATAGGTAACTCTCTACCAGAGTAACAGTGAAGATAGTATTTTTCATTGAATGACTTTCCTTTGAAGAATATCTCAATCAAGGTGACCTTGGTGTGGAGTGTTGTTTGTTACATGCGCTGGTGTATGAAAGGCCAACCAGCTGCACTGCATACTTCCTGTTTATTTGCTTTTCTTTCTTTGTGACTATATCATCAAACACTTGTCTATGTAGCTTGTACCAACTAATTAATCTTTGGTCTCAAAGAATAACCAGCAACACACATCGCACCTGCTGTGATGAAGAAAGCTCCTGGGTGACGCGCCCGATTGGCATCTGAACAAACCTCCTTTGCAGAGCCATCCTCTCGTTTCTCACCTAATGAGTGTTTCTCGCCTACCTTACAACAGGACAAGCCGAAAACAAACAAGTCAGCGTCTTGGCACATACTACTAGACCGTACCCAATCTGCAAACTGACTTCAAACCCAGCCTTTGTGGTTTAGTGTACAATACAACATAGCCATGAAGTCAGTCATTTCTCAATGTATTATCATTTCACATAGACTACAGCGATAAGCAGTCCAGGGTTCCCCTTTTAACTAGTACTTGAAGTTCTGTCAGTGCTACAACAATCATTATTCGGGATCTCGACCAATTGGCAGTAGAAAAAACCAGCGAGAGTTGCACTGGCTTCGGGTTCTGCGAGCGAAAAACAGGCTCATAAAGGCGCATGTTTTGTAAGAGTATTGCGATAAATCCTGTACATCATTGGCATGCCATACTGGGGCGCGCGGGTTGGGTGGGAGACATGTTTCGACAGGAACTCCGCCATCTGATGTCGGAAAAGGATGTGGAAAGCGATGTCTATATCGCAATTAAATATAGAGTTGATTCATGTCATTGAATCGTGATTTACGTCGGTACGCTGTGGTTTTGAGTTTCTTGTGGATTGGAAGGCTGTGGTCCTGTGGGGATCAACTGGTGGGAGGTTTGCCTTAACAGGAACATGACCATTTGTGGTCAGAATGTCTCTGAAAAAGCAAGGCCAATATCACAACGAAATGCAGAATTGATTGAGAGCTTTCAATTGTGATTTTCGTGAGTGCGCAGTGACTTTCAAGTACGGTGGGTTGGCAAGGTGCGGACCTCAACTTTGGTTGACCAGTTAGTTGAATTAACAGGAACTCCACAATCTGAGTTCACAAACTCTTGTGGAAATCAAGGTCATATTTCAGTCAGATACATAATTGATCTGGATCACTAGAGGGTGGTTTCTGGCGGTGGGCAGCGAATTTCAAGCTTTCGTGAGTTGGCCAGGGATGGAGCTCTGCTCAAACTTAGTGGGAGTATTCAATTAACAGGAACTCGACCATCTGAAGTCAGAAAAGTCTGTAAAAAGCTGGGTTCATAACGCAAGAGTTGAATGAGGAATCTGGGTCTGTTAATTAATGTATTTGTGGTGGTGCAGTGGTTGTGAATTGTGACATCCCCTCAACTTAAAAGGGTCACCGTGGTAATTGTCAATGTCAAGCTGGGACCCGCGCATTTGCCAATTTAAATGTCTATAAGGAGTAAAAATAAATATATATGTAAGATGCAAACTGTACAGTAAATCAGATTTCACTATTCGCAGGTTGATTGTGGCCATCCTGCCGATCATCATTTTCCATAGGGTAGGGTCAAACATCCACGCGCCTTTTGGCAATAGAGACGCGCAGACTGCAGTATCTCAACCCCATGGCATCGGAAGAAATGGAAAGCAGTTGGTATATACTCCAGGAGGATACAGGAGCGATTTTCTCAATTAAAAGATGCCATTTGTTCAAAAGTGGCTTGTTTCCTGATGTTTTGTGGTTAATCTCAACTAGCTGGCGATTGGGTCTCAAGGCGCAGACAAGTATTCGGAATGTAAGTGGCGTTGCATTCATACAACATGCATTATATCGGATCAATTTCAGGTTTGATAATACGAAAGAAGAGAAGCATGGTCATGTTTGAAAGATCGAAAAATTCCGCCCAATTCAATTGCCGCCAGTATCAACACCCAGTAAACATCCCAGCAAAGCAACCCAAACGCCAGACAACCACGGCAGACAAACGCCCACAGACAGACAAACTACTCCAGGTCCAACATCCCCTTCCAGGCACCGAGTTCCTCCTCAGTCTGCCTGGCCAAAACACCAGGCCCAAACTCCACCATGCCAAGGTACGTATCGCACCGCTCCTTTTCCAACTTCAGCTCATGGACAGACCGCTCTTGAGTCGCCTTCTCAGCGCGCAACTTGACCAACTTTTCCTCAGCAAGCTGGAACTTTTTGTGCTCCTCTTGAGCCGACGCCAAATCTCCACTAGCAGTTTGAGCACCCTGAGATGCCTTGTCGAGTTCACTTTGAGCTGATTGCAGGGCTTGGACATGGTAGTTTGGCGCATCGGGCAGCACTAATTCCCTGTAACCGTCCAGGTATCGCTGGTGTTTGGCGACCAGGGCGTTGCAGGTTTCGAGGCGGGTTGTGGCCTCTTTGACGCTCTCTTGGAGCTGAACAATATTGACATTGGCGATTTCTTGTTTCAGGGGACCGACACGAGCTTCGAGTTGGTCCAGTAGTGTTTTGGCCTCAATGAGACGAACCTCAGTAGCAGCCGACTTCTGTCTGAGGATAGAGACATGCTTCGAGCGAACTTGTTCCTCACGGTTCTACTGTCAAGTCAGCAATTGATCGGACTTGAGGAGTAAAATGAAATGGTGACTTGCGGTGGTATCAGGGCTGGAAGCGATACTTTGCTGTTCTGGGTTTTCGTTGGAGTGCCGTTTGCGGCGCGAGGCGTCTGTGCCCTCGGAATGACCAGGTCGCTTTCGAAGATGTGCTAGTATAATGTCAGAATTTGAACATTCATGCCGAGGGAGGAAGTACTTACATTGTTGGGCTTGACTTGAAGATGATACATTTTCATTCTATGAAGATGCTCTCTCCTCAGCACGGGAAGACAGTCTCCCACTACCACGGGTAGCGGACCTCTCACTCAACCAACGATCGGCTTGGGTACACGCCTCCTGATTGAGGCCACCAAACATCGCTGCATTTTCCTTGAACCAAGACACCACGTCGTCAACCGTGGTGTCAGCCTTTGTGCTGGCTGAGGAGATGATCTTGGCGAGGGATTCCAAGATGTTCTTGCTCCAGGACCGAGGGATGGCATCACCGAGAAGTTCGCTTGGCCACTGGCCCGAGACGGAATAAATCTGGCGAGCGCTCTTTGGCGCGGAGCGGTAAAGAGGGGGGACTTGAGCTTGAGGCGCGGGGGAGGACATCGCGAAGGAGGAAATGGTGTTGTCGAGACGGGAAGGAAAAAGGCGCTGGAGTTGGTATTCGACAATTGAATCGAGGGCGTCAAGCGGCGGTAGACGCGCTGAGAAATCGAGAGGCTTTGATGGAGTTGAAGAGAGGAGAAAGTCACCGAGACTTGACGACTGACGCAAACTTACCTGAAGGGCAGTCGATTGAAGAGGGAAGGAGGTGTATGCAGACTTTTCAACCGGCAGGAATTGTTTAATAAATGCCGATAAAATTAGATCTGAAGCCTTTGGCCAATTCATTATATGCCGAATAATAAGAGAACACAATTTCATCGTTATTAGATCTCTTGTGGTTGAGTTCCTAGCGTCCCATCATCTCGGTGATGCTGGTTTTGGTGGGAGAAGACTTGGAAGCTCATACAATAAAGCGGCTGCGAATCTCAACACAAGGATCTCCGAGAATAATATGCCCAGGATCAAGCGATTGGAGAAACATGTCATTTGACCATCAGCGACAATGGAGATAATATGAAACAGTTCAATTTACACAGATGTGGCCGGCAAAGTCATCCTCAATGTCGTATGCTGAGTGGTTCGACTTAGTGGTGATCCACTAAACTGGGCCCTGGGGCAGCCGACGAACGTTGATGCGCGTGCGCCAGGATCACATCTATTTGGGAGTAAATGACCATTTAAAAAAGAGTGGGATGCTCAGAATGGATAAGCGACACAGGATTCAATTGTAAAAGCATATGCCTCTAAAACTGAGTTGTTGGAGTGGACTCTTCTTCATCGCGGTCAAGGTGAGAAAGCCCACCAAGTTTGACGCGTTGTCCTGAAGCGAATACTCGAATACTTCATATTTATATCACCAGGAACGCAACCATTTAACCGTAAATGACAATGCAAAATTTGATAGAAGGACCAGAACGCATAAGCGACACAGGATCCAATTCTAAAAGCATATTGCTCAATGATTGGATTGTTGGTGTGGACTCTTCATAGTGGCGATCAAGGTGAGATGCCCCACGAAGTCTACCCAGTTGAGCACCAAGAGAATACCTCACATCACCAGGAACTCAATCACAAAGCCGAACGTGATGATGAAAATTTCTGCAACATGGTCAGAATGCATGAGCGACACAGGATTCAAGTGGAAGAGTATTTTACTTCAAGGCTGAGGTGATGGTTTGGACTTACTTATTTTCATCACGTTAAATTCATCGTTGCACCAAACTATTGCTCAGACTATCATGGTACCACCAGGAACGCAGCCAAAACGACACTTGTAAATGAAAATACCACGCAAAAATGCTCTGTATGATAGTGCGACACAGATCCTGAAGCTTTACTCAATTGAACACAAAGCTAAACTGGAAGTTGACGTTCTTCGTCAATTGTGGCGCACCCACCAAATTTTAGCCTCGTTCGCTTACCAGTTGATTGACTGATGCGATTCGCTATCACCAGGAATGCAGCCAAAATGATGTTTAAAAATAAGAGGACCATGCGCAAATGCACTCTGTCGCAGTACGACATATTTCTGACAGTTTTACTTGATTCAATGCAAAGTTGGAGTGGACATTCTTTATTCTACATATGTTAAGTTTACTGCACTACTGCTCGCCACGATAGTGGGAGTAACAGTGAATGAAGCGCAATTTCAGCAGGATGAGGACCACAACAAAGTCCGATGGTAAAAGGATCTATATATAAATGGTCTTGATATCCGTGCGACATGCGCAGGATCGTTAAAGCGACTCGTGCCTGTGATGGTTGGTCTGCTCCCAATTTGCTGACGTCACTGAGGCCAATCCACTAGAGCCCAAAGGGACGTCCACTCTGATGACCACTGCGCAAGATCTCACACCAACAGGAAATCTCCAGCAAAGCATGGATTGTTGGAAATTACGATGCGCAAATGCTTATGTTGTCTATGCGATACGGGTTCGCAATATATATCCTGATTGAGTAATGTTCCTTCAATGTGGTGGCATGACACCACCAATTGTGAGGCTTGTTCGCCCCGGCACCCAGGATGAGAACGTTTGTCCAAACGAATTGCATTGTCGCATCGATAATTGAAGACACGATCTCAAATCACAAATTCATGCGCTTCATTACAATACTTTACATAAGCTAATGCGAGGACTGGTTGTAGATTTCCTGCCGACAGCGGCACAGTCCCAACAAGCGTTACCCATTGTGACTCAAAGCTTGAAATGGAGTTTAATAGATATACGTCATCGCATTGAGATTTGAAGATATGTCCCTGAGTCTAGAACCTTCATACTTTCTTACGATACTATGCAAGGGTTTATGCGACAAGTGGTTGCAGATTTCCTGGCAATAGAGGCACAGCCCTTGGAAACATTAACCATCGTGTTCCAAAGCTTCAAAGCGAGGATTATTGGATCTCTCATGATCGAACAGACCGGAACTTTTGACTAAAACTATCTACAAGCCAACGCAATATATTATTCTAGATTTCCTGGCATCAGTAGTTTAGGTCGTTGGCGGGATCGGCTACCAATAATGCCCAAGAAATATTGACTCGTCTTTGCACTCCTCTGGTGGATTGACTTCGAAGTCATTGAATTACTCCTTGATCAACTCTATTAAAATCTCATTTCCATTTACCTAATTTGGTTCTGACTTGAGATGATGCAGTTTCTATTGACAACCGACGGAAGCCGTGTTTGACAGAGAGCTCTCCCAGACTATATCGTTGAGACTGTGAAGAGGTTGAGAGGTTAAAAGATGCTTCAGCCTGAAAACAAAGGTAAAGAATACAAATGAACGCAAATGCGCAATATTCTCATTAATAACAATGGTATCTTTGTGATCTTTGTGTCAATGGTAATTCTTACTGTCCTAGCTGTTTAATCCTGCCGTATCTGAATCTAAGCACATAGATACGCACAGCCATCTTTGCCCTGCTCGCGGAGTGAGCTCTTCGGCTCCCAGGACTCCACCAATAACCATGATCGACGCACGGAAAGAAATGTCATCGACATCCTCTCTTAGACAGTCTAGGGGTAGCTTTCAGGACCAGCTTTGGAAGGACCAGGGTAGATTAACGGAATATTTTTATATGTCTGGGACGAGCATATCAGGGTCAATGAGCGGGATTGGTGCCCAAAATAAGTTCCGATCCCTACTATAACCATCTGACAGAACTTTGATCTAAGTTTAGAACATGAGTCACTACTCAGGCTTGGTTTGGGAACCACTGGCCAAAGCCGTTAACAGCCGACTGACCACTACCCCCGTGGTGAAGAGGGAAATGGTGCTCTCTACACACCACCTGTTCCCGGATTTTTTATGTTTCCTAAGTCTTTTGCCTGATTTTCGAATGCGCTCATCATCATTTGGATGCCTTCATCGCTTTCGTTGCGGGAATATATCGGATTCCCAATCTCGGCCATCGTTTGATGAATATTGCTCCAACGCAGGCCACAGCGACGGCTGAACTTCCCTTGCACCCAATGTGCACCTGACTACACATTCCACTCAGGGTTCATAGGACTAGGGTGCTGACGACGGGAGTGGTAGGGCTGGACGACCGAAACGGTATTGAAAAAGCAGGATCATAACAACAAAGGGCCTCCGACGGTCGGCATCGCGTGTATCGCCTTTCAAATTGAGAGCGATTCGGATAGCTCCTTGGTGTTCTCGAGAGCTAGTTATATACGATCGCAAGTAAGTATCTCCTCAAATTGTAGGCG
The DNA here is from genome assembly GCA_013755755.1 of Fusarium sp. NRRL 25184. Classification (NCBI taxonomy): domain Eukaryota; kingdom Fungi; phylum Ascomycota; class Sordariomycetes; order Hypocreales; family Nectriaceae; genus Fusarium; species Fusarium sp. NRRL 25184. The sequence continues at coordinate 9,035 of JABSSZ010000242.1, forward strand.
AGCATGCCCAAAACCTATTCAATCAAAGATACATGACAAAGGTTGTAAGGTATCAGAAATAAACGGCTAGGGCTGAGTGTCGGATCAACATTTCGGACTTCCAAATCGGGTAGGAATCAGCCTGAGCTGAACTGAACCCCACTATATAAACTAGGCAGAAGTGATGCCCAATCTTGATTGCGCACTTGACGTGATTATTCCTTCGCAATCGCCAGTATTTTAGCGACATTTTACTATAAACGTGCCCCAAGGTCATAGAAAACCCGATTCTTCTAGGTATAAGAGACGAAATATTTAGTCCCCTTCCATGTCAGACCCACAGATATATACCATCGGCTGGATATCCGCTCTTCCCCTTGAGTCTGCAGCAGCCCAGCAATTCTTGGACGAACGACACGCGCCCCCAGAATCCGTCAGCCAGCATGATAACAATGTCTATACTCTAGGCAAGGTTGGACGTCACAATATCGTCATGGCAAGTCTGCCGATAGGCGAATATGGGGCTACGACAGCGGCTACGGTTGCCAGGGATATGCTACATAGTTTCCCTAATGTCCGCATCGGCCTCATGGTTGGCATTGGTGGTGGGGCTCCAAGTGCAGCACATGACATCCGCCTGGGAGATATCGTGGTGAGCGCTCGTGATGGCGTTCAAAGCGGTGTTTTTCAGTACGACTTTGGCAAGACAATCCAGAACACAACATTCCACTATACACAGCACCTGAATCAGCCACCGCAGCTCCTTCTGGCCGCAGTAGGCGCGCTAGAGACGCGGTATATGGCAGACGATAATGAGCTCGACTCAAAAGTAAGGGAGATTTTGGAACAGAAGCCTAGACTTCGTAGGAACTTTTCGCAACCACCAGCCTCAAGTGACAAACTGTACCGGTCGGGCTTTGTGCATCGAAACCCACTACAAACGTGTAGTAGTGCTTGTGGCGACGATCCAGAACATCTGGTGACTCGACCAGAGCGCGGCGAAGAAGAAGATAACACTGTCGTTCACTATGGAGTCATTGCTAGCGCCAATCAACTGATGAAGGATGCATTAATCCGAGACAGGCTAGCCGCAGAGAAGGGCGCACTCTGTTTCGAGATGGAAGCAGCCGGCCTGATGAATCACTTTCCGTGTTTAGTAGTCCGTGGTATTTGCGATTACGCCGATTCGCATAAAAACAAAGAGTGGCAGGGCTATGCAGCAATGATAGCATCGGCGTATACGAAAGAGCTTCTAGAGCTGATTCCGCCCAACAAAGTGGAGGCAGAAAGCCGAATACTCGAAACAAGTTAGTAAATTAATCTTCTTATTTCTATTACTCTAACAGTAAAGCAGTCGGACGATCTGTAAGTGAAATAGAGCAGACCACGCTCGCAACACAAGTCGTCGTCGAACAAATGGGATCTCGGCTCCATTGTGATAAGATCAAGAGCTGGCTATGCCCGCCCGATCCTTCTACCAACGTCAATCATGCAAGGAAGCTCCGCCACAAAGGCACAGGAATGTGGCTTTTAAACAAAACTTTCTTCCACTCATGGTGTTCAGGAACTAACCGGCACTTATGGCTGCATGGCTTCGCGGGATGCGGCAAGACTGTTCTTAGCACGACCATTTTGGACTATCTGACTAAGACATATGGGGGACTCCTTCTTCGATTCTACTTCGACTTCAGTGACGGGGCAAAACAGACGGTGGATAGCATGTTGCGCTCGCTTGCATTTCAGATGTACGAACGTGGAGCCGGGTGTAGAAAACACATTGATGACTTATTCAACCACAATCGCCAAGATCAGCCCTCGACGAAAGCGCTATGCGAGATTGTACGCAAAATGCTCATAGAAGAGAAAGATGTCTGCGTTATCCTAGATGCGCTGGATGAATCAACAACTAGAGATGAGCTTCTGCGATGGATTCAAGATACGACCTCGGATCCTACACTGCACCATGTTCGGTTACTTTATACCAGCCGGCCTGAGCCAGATTTGCAACAGGGTATACTTGCCATCATAGAACGGGAGAGCTGCTTCCCAATTGACACGCAGTCTCTAAATGAGGATATTCGGTCCTTCGTCACATGGCAACTCACAGAAAGAGAGGACTTTAAGAAAAAGAAGTTATCAGAGGATCTTGTGGAACTGATTCGAACAAGAATTGGTGAGGGATCTGACGGAATGTGGGTTGCTCCCTAGTTCACATTGCTTTCGTGTCAAATGGCCACTAACAATGTCTATAGGTTTAGATGGGCAGCTTGTCAAATGGACGATCTTGCAAAATGCCTACATCCGCAAATGATGAAGTATGCACTCGATAGCCTACCCCGAGATCTTACAGAGACGTACGAACGAATGTTGCAGAGTATCCCAGAGAATCTCGCAAATAGCGCCAAGCGTCTCCTGCACTTCCTTATCCATTCCCCGCGGCCACTGACGTTACAAGAGGCCAAGGAAGTTATTGCAACGAATATAGACATAACCCCGCCATCTTTCAATACTGAATGTCGGGTTTTCGAAGATAGGCTAGTCTTACAATATGCTCCCGGCTTGATATCAATTGTTGAAGTAAAGGCAGGAAAGCTTCTAATCAAAGAACTACACCTTGCGCACTTCTCAGTCAAGGAATATCTGGAACAGCGAGCAGAATTCGGACTTCCAGCAGCCAGTAACGTCATCACCCGAACATGCCTGACTTATCTAAAGGATATCACGGGTAGTCATGAAGACATTGAGCAGGACTTTCCAATGGCCCGTTTCGCTGCCAAGACTTGGACAACTTTTGGCCCTTCAGCGGAGGCGTTCCGAGATTCTTTTCAAGAAATTTTAGCGTTCTTAGAGAGGGAAGAGACTTTCGAACGATGGTATCAATTATCTCAACCGAGGTGGGATCTGCAGAGGCTCTATTGCGTTTCTGAGGCGGGGCTTCCAAATGTGGCCCGAGTACTAATTGACAAAGGGGCGGATGTCAATGCCCCAGGTGGGTTCTACGGCAATGCTCTACAAGCTGCTTCAGCCGAAGGCCACTATGAGGTTGCAAAGCTGTTGCTTGATAACGGCGCCGATGTCAACGCAGAAGGCGGATCCATCTATAATACTACTCTAGAAGCTGCTTCAGCCGAAGGTCATTATAAGATTGTGAAGCTACTGCTTGATAAGGGTGCTGATGTCAACGCAGAAGGCGGATATAGCTATAACACTGCTCTAGAAGCTGCTTCGGCCAGAGGTCGCTATGAGATTGCGAAGTTACTGATACAGAAGGGTGCGGACGTCAATGCAGAAGCCGGATATAACCATAACATTGCTCTAACAGCTGCTTCGTCCTGCGGCCACCATCACATTGCAAAGCTACTGCTGGAGAAGGGTGCGGATGTCAATGCAGTAGGCCAATACATGCCTATCACCGCCCTACAAGCTGCTGCAATGGACCGCCAGTATGCGCTTGTTAAGAATTTGCGCAGGTATCGATGACTGAGGCGGGGGCCTCGACACTGCTCTACAAGTCGCTACGAGCTCTAGAAGATTATCTCAACTCACGACCATTTCTACCTGCAGCCAGGCCCGCAGGTGGCAGTGGCTTGGGACTTGAGTCTTTGCTGGGTCTTGCAACAACTATACGTATGCGAGCACATCATTTCGAATCGTTGTCCCACGGCAATTTCCTGATAGGAACACAGATACTTGACTTATTTCCAAGCTATTCCATCGGAGCGAAAGACATGTAGGCATGTCATGAAGGTTTTGAGATCTTGAAAGTTGGCGCCCGCGGAAACGACCTTGATTGGCGTGAGAATTCGCTGATGCCGACGTCCATTACCGAAGTCGCTTTAGTAGAAGACAAGGCGCCTATCGTGCAACTTCTCTTCCTGCTTGGCTTAGACTCTTCTTTCACCAATAGAGGGGGCCTAGGACTGGGCCATCTCGGGTGTGGACGCGCACCTTCAATCACAAATCAGCAACATCAAGATCCACACAGAAAGCGATGACACTATACAATTCGTGTAATCAACTAATGGCAAGCCAGTCTATGGAAGAACCGCGGTATCGGTAAATGGATCAAGCATGCTCGCGGTCACTTAGGCGGGCCAGACTTTGGCGAGACATCAGCTCGATAATGGAACCTTGACCATGCTGCACATGGACTAGCTGATTGAGAGACTTGGTCTCAAGCCATTTGCCTCAATCGGTCCATGTCAAAATTTAGAAGCACGCTGGATCATCTCCTGCGACAGTCGGATCAGGGCTAGATTATTCATCGGAGAATCAAGCCATATAGCACGATATGGAGACTTCTTACTCCTGAATGGAGATAGAGAGGAAAGATGGGATGGGGATAGGGACATGGGCAAGGATGTGGGCAGATATCATGGGAGAACATCTGGCATGCAACACCAGACCCAACTGCTTCACCCGGCGATCCATCCAGAATCCTGTGCCGACCTGTCAACTAACAAAAGCAGTCAGACTCAAAGTTACTCCCAACGGATCAATTTATTCTAGTAGAATGCTGCTCCAGAGCCTCAGCCTCGTCCCGTTTCACGACACCGCCGCCGACATCGCCGCCAACACCACAATTCGCTCAGAATACAACTGCATAGCTGCACGCAGTGTGGAGGTCATAGAGACAGCGGCGATCAGATGACAATTTGTCGAGTGTGTACGTCATCAACAAGAACGCCAGGACAAGCAGATGGCGAGACTCCCACCAAACCAAATCCAAATACTGCCTACCACTTCCATTACTATATGAGGAATAACTAAATTCCCAACTCCACCACTGCTCCAAAATACTACCAGAACCTACCATATACATCTTATCTGCCATTATGGTGCAATCACTTTGACCACAGGACCAACAGTATATCATTCCTTTCCCCAAGAGGAGAACTGAGACTATAGAAGCATTTGAACAAACAGGAATGTAAAAGATACCTCTAAAAAGAGGTGAGACTGGCCAGTCAATCTCCCTATGTTTTTGTAAACCTTCTTTGCTGGTCTGGCCTTATCTGGCCCAGAAGCCACCCACTTTGTCTAACCCCACAAGCTCCACAGCTGCCGCCTCCTCCCTCCTCAATATCATACAATAGAGAGTTCAGAAAACTATCAGTCAAACATAATAGCTCAGCCAGCCATCTTAATGTAAACTGCTTCATCCCCGCTCAGTGAAGAATGATAATAATACGTTGAAATGTGACGACTTCTTCCAGTCATTGAGAAATTTAAGACCCGGTGATCGCCGATGCTTGTGATCCACCATAGATCTGATATCGGCTTCTATACACGACGGAGCAGTGGGTGGGATGTGATGGGATCTCAGCTGATCCTAAAGGCGGCAGAAGAGCTCTGTCGGACGGCTGAGAGCTTATTCCGGCACATTGAACTTAGTGGTCCTCATGAGGGTTAGATAGAAGAGAATGATTAGTGAATTCTCTTTTCATAGGAGCTTCTTGTACCGGGACAGCCAATAATTGTGTATTTCAGGGTTGTAAACAAGCGGAATACTAGAGACAGGGTATAAATATTGACTGGTTGGGTGTACGTGGCGTGTGACTGGACTGGCATGAGAGTCTCGTCATATTTCTCTTGGCCAACGAGATGAGCTAAGTTGACACACATGGGCTACGAATCTGCAAAACCAACATAGTCCAATCACTAGCCATTTCCTCTCCCGGCTCTGGGTTTACACAGAGTCAATGGGAAAAGAAAGATAAATCTACATTAGGCTGCAATTTGCGGGACAGAATGAACACGCAGAAAACCTTCTTATTAAATAAAAACCGAAGTTCCATACAACTATTCAAAGTCTTTTTGCCGTGGACACTAAATCATGGGCTTCACAGAATAGTGGGTATCTCACGCGCACAATAAGATTGTAAACGTAGAACACAAAAAAGGGTTATGATCATGCCCAGGCGATAGCTCTATAGCTGAAGCCCGCTTAATGAGTTGAACGCCGTTGAAATCAGCAGTAATCAGCTACAGGCTGCTCTTCATTAGTTATGGAAAGACCTGACCTATGTAGCTCACAGCCAAAATCGTGTATCCAATTGTGCACGGGTACAGGGATAGTGGCGGCATGCTGCTGCAAGCTGGTCTGCAGCCGTCGGATGACTCGTATTGAAGAAGTCCTCCGAAGTCAGCAGCTTATGTAGAAAACTATTGATTTTACTTCAGCTTAGGTAATAGGTTATCAGCCGAATATCTCTTGGCGATGGCAGCCTAATTGAAGCTGACATTCTCCTCATTGGTGGATCAGTAGATGGAGACGAATAAAAGAGACCGTCAGCGTACATCATTTCCTAACCCTATTCCTTAAAATATTATTTATAAATGTTCCCATTTATCCCCAAAATGCCCTCTCCTATGCTCTTAACGCTGCCAGCCGAGCTTATCGGCCGCATCATCGACCTTGCTGACCCATCCGCTCTTTTAAACTTGGCCTGCGCATGTACTCACCTTCTTAAAAGCGCGAAAAAGGTTCTCGATCATCACCGAGAAGCCCATCGAAAATTCTCTGTTATCTCAGACCTTGACCCCTCAATTATCCCTACCCTTCTTCGCAGCGCCTCTGGTATCACCAGCCCTATCGACGCCTGTCATGTCAAACATATTGAGCTCTGGGGATCGAGGTGGGACTGGGCCGAATGGAGGCCCTGGGTATTGCGCAAAGCAGTTGAGCAATCTGGAGTCCCAAGGCAAAGGCGCCGGCATGTCTTCCAGAAAGAACCACACCTGGAGTGGGTGATTCCTCGATGGGAATTAGCTCACTATTTGAAGATCATGCGGGAGGAGCTGGGCTTACCAGAGCACTTGGTTGACTTGGCACGAGTCGAATTTGAGCGAGGCTGCGATAGCGTTATGCAGATGCTGCTTATTGTGTTATGTCCTCGGCTAGAGAGCCTAAAGTTCATGTATAACCGACACGACAAGGTTGAAAGGTAAGCAAAGAATCTGTCATAGAAATCGAGTCAGAATCTGACATACCACAGCCGCCGATGTCTCCATTGGCTAACATTTGTTATGGGTAAGAGCTGGATTGATGGCTCTTGGCCTCCGGGCCTTCAAAGCCTACGCGATGTTGCCGTAGGCGTAACATCAGAGACATGTCTCAACGACGATGTTGTATATATCTGGTACCCTCGCAGCTATTTCAGAGGCTTGATGAAACTTCCAAACATCAAATCCTTGTATTTTCGAGGGCTTCGTGCACAAGATCATCCCGCGGTCGAGAGAGAGGACGATTTTGATGGGAACAGTCATGTTGGAAATGATGGAGCACTCGACTCTTCAACTTCGATCAGCCTTCGAGATGCAGCTGATGCACTGCCAGCGCGATGCTCCACCGTCGAGAATCTGTATCTCGAAGACACTGGCGACTACGACGACCCTAGCGAGCTAGCCGCAGCGCCGAGATCACTCAAATCATACACTATTCACGGTGGCAACGTCGGCTTCGGCCAAATCAGCGACTGTGACATACTATTAGAGTATATGGTCCATGAACAACGCGAGTCGCTCGAAAGTATCATGATCTATGATGCTGCTGAACTTCAAGGATATCGCTGTACACTCTATCAGCTTGGCTATGAGATTCTAGTGCACGAGTGCACAAAGCTACGCCAAATTCACGTCGAGATGAGTGATCTCCTGACATGTGCTTAATATCAATTTCCTTGGGGGGACCAGGAGGGGGAATTCCAGGAATTGGGAGAGGTTTGGAAAGATGCCAGTAAGCACCAAGACTGCGCCGAGCTTATCGCAGGTTTGTTCCCTTCTTCCCTCGAGGCCCTCGTGCTGGTAAATTCCGAGGATATTACGCCAAGGGAAATGGAGGAGGATATTTTGATACGCATGATACTCTCAAAAAAGCTCCCATCTCTGAAGGCCATCTTCATTCAGGTTCCAGATTATGAGGATAACGACTATCCGCTTACCAAATTATATGAGATCGGTTGGGAAAATGGCGCTGATATCCGTGTCAAGACGAATCCGCAAGCACCGCGACATGAGATTCAGTTGCCCACCGCGCCTCAAGCTATCAGCTATCAATCGCCCCAAAATTCTCAGCAGTCTGAGTTTGATCCGTTCAGGGGCTGTTGGGTGGAAGTCCCGCAAGACACGCAGGTTGATGAACAGGCTGGTAACGTGTCTGTTGACGACGTGTTTGAAGCTTTGGATGAGGATGTTGGAACGGATGATGACTATGCCGACTTGCGTCATTAGTACTATGGGTAGGACGATCCATTTGTCTATTTACAGCTACTAATAAAATTTATGAAGGGATGCAACGTTTTAGTTCGAAGCTTGCCCTGATACTGGAGACAAGCAATTCCGATACAGCCATCTACGCCTCGCTATCGAGAATGCCAGTGTTATTCGGTATCACCTCGTGCAGATATGGAAGATGCCAGGGTTGTCTCTGTCTTTTGTTGTTGAAAGTCGGATCTTTCATCATTGTCTTAGTAGGCAATGATGCTAGTATATCGTAATATAGACAATACTCTCATGGAGCTGAACTCATCGCCCCCTGGTGGGAGAGCAGATTAGAAATAGACGCTGTGAGAATTCATTCTCCATTTCATGACGCTGATTACAATGAAAATCCATCAGGATTGCTCTGGCATATGTGTTTTACGATCCTCAGACTCAATGTCGCTCCGGTGGTATATTAAGCAACCTGAGACTTGACTTGAGGTGTGCCAAGTTGCTCTTATCTTCAAATTTTGCAAGATTTCTGTCTTGGTCTTCAGAGTCACTGAACCCAACCCAGTCACCGTTGCCTCCAGCATTATCGCCTTCCTCCCAAACGGCCGTTCCAACATACAGTAAGCCTTACTCGTGTCCTCCTGCACAAGCTACGAGCCTTCTCTCTCTTCCTCCCCATCAGTGTCAATGATGGCATTATTTTTTGAAAGCCTATCATCCCTCTTCTGTAGCAAATCTACATCCTCATGATTACTGTTATGCAGGTAGCGGAACTGGAAAAGATCAAAGTCCGGCGGGGTTTAGCGTTCCACGCTGTTCTGCACGTGACTTGGCGTAACCTTCGCGTAATGCTGGGCTTACATGTCGCGTTGGGTTGTTATTGTTTTTTCAGCTTCACACCTGACCATTCGCAATCGTATGTGCTGCTCCTCTATCGCTGTGAGTCAGATAACCAACGACCTGGATAAGAAAAAGACCCTCTTCTTGTGCGAGATCGGCGTCAAGATTAATTACACCGGATGAAGACTTTTTTTTCACAATGGCTTGCATGGAGTCTAGGAGTTAGTAGCCTCGCTGCACGATATGAACTTGGATGAGTCTTTTCGTTTTGAGAGACTCTAGGCAGAAAACGGAATGGACTAGATGAATAGAAGTCTTTTGTTTCTGATGTTATGTTAAGTCCTTAATCCTAATAACATTCAAACCGCCCTGGGGTAAATATCAAGAGACACCCAGTACAGCCAGGCTTGCCACTCTACTCATCTCACTAATGAGGATTTGAGGGTCGCTTTACAGTCACCACTTCACCTTTATCGCCCCTATAAAATTTCGAGCTGACTCAATCTGGAGCTTCATTTAACAACGTCCTTCATCGGCAACCTCGTCACAGCTTATGTGTTTTCACTGGCCATTTATCACGAACGGCATGCGCAACACTAGAAGAGAAAACACCATCTCATCACAACCTATTTCGTTCCACCCGAGGGTCGCCTTGTAGGCTGAAGAGCATGACTGCATAATGATCTGTTAATGACTTCAATTTTCACCCTGTTAATTATATATCTCCGTCGCTGACTGATCTGCTTACTCTAGCTTGAAATTCATTTCAGCTACCCTGTACTCCTCATTCGAAATTAAAAGGTCAAACCCTGCACCTTCCTTTGTCATCTTACTTTCTTGGCATGCAGATGTTAAGAAAGTAGCCCTAATTACACCAATCTTCTTAACAAGTGCTCCACAACAACCACAATCCTGCGCTTTACGCAGCCTATGGCGGCGGCAATGGCATCCGCCACCTCCTGCCTGCCTATTATCCCAGACCCTTTTGACCTGGGAATCCATACTCCTGCCAATCTCAATTAAGGAGCCTGCACTGCCCTCTTATAAAACAGCCCTGCTATTATAAATAGACTTATTAAGGTCCCTCCTGCCTTCAGGAGGACGGCTTAAACGCCATCTTCGCCTCTCAATACAATCTCTACTACTGCGGCCACAGAAGGGGCCCAGCTTGCCTATCCTGCCCTCTCCTCTGACCCTGCCCTAACTACTAAATAGCAACCAGTCTCCCTTATTAAAACAGCCACTAAGCTTGCATGTAACTGTGTAAAGGAGTACAATACTAAGTTAAAGGTATTTCAGGCCTTCTGCGCTAAATTTAAAGAAGCAGTAAAACAGTTCATTACTAGGCCTAAATAAGAATTCGCTTAAAAGTTTGCTAATAGCTTCCTAGACTCCTGGAATCAGGCGCTTATTGATGCCAAATCTGCTCCCGCGCATACTACCTACAGCGCCATCATGGCCTTGCCCCTGACTGCAAACAACGCCCTTACCCACTAACCCCGACACCATTAACAATAACGTCAATAATAACAGCCCCCTCATCGCCAGGGACAACCAATTATAGGCGCCTCACTCTGAGTAGACCTCTGTATCTTTATCTAGCTAGATGCCGAAGCTCTGGCTAGGGCCTATAATAACTATGCAATCCAGGCCTATATATCCCGGAAACTTAGAGTAGATCTATATAAGATCCCATATATACTCTAAGTCAGATCCAGATAGGCCATCCTTACCGCTAATATAACCACCTATAATCTCCTTATGCAGAGACAGACCAAATAGGCACCTAACTTAGGGGCCACCGCCATAGAGACTAGGCAGGAGTGGTTTACCTACCTAGTCTTAGATTACCCTTGCAAGCTGACTGATCTCTATGGTAATAAAGCAGATAGTAATGCAGCCATGGATGAAGAAATAGAAATCCAGACAGGGCAGAAACCTGTTAACATACAGCCCGCGCGGCATTAACCTGACAACCCCTTAATAAAGACCTTACTTATGTCCTTCCTGGAGCTAGTTAAGAAATACTGGCGCCTCTTTAGCAGCTAATTAGCAAGACTAATTAAGAAAACTAACCAGCTAAGGCAGTGTAATATATACTTAAACTACCACCAGTCATATACCTGCTATTAACTCCCCCTATGCAAACGCTGCGGCAAGGCCGCCGGCCATGACTCCAGGGACTATACCGCCCCTAAGTAATGCACTAACTGCCTTAGCCCCTACAGCGCCAACTCTGCCAACTGCCCTGCTTGCCTAAAGAAGGTACACGGCGTTTTCTGCCGGCTAACTAAAGAATAAAGAGACCATATCCAAGTTATAGGCGCTAAAACATATTACCAGCGTAACATAGAAGCATAATAGCATGCACCTGACTAATAGCAAAACGGCCCATAGCAAGATAGCACTAGGTCCTTAGAAAGATCAAGCCCTCAGGCTCCTAGTCTGGCCATATTAAGAGCGCTATCTTGCATTATAGTGGCCACTACCCCCAAGGTAGAGGAGGAACCTGAGCACCCAAGACCCGGGTCCCTAAGGAAGCGCCGCATCATCCTGATCACGCGTCCCTATAATTATAAGAACAAATAGGCGCCTATAAGCACAAAGATATAAGAAAAAGACCCTCAGGGTCTTTCAAGCCAATATCGGCAAGATTCCCCTGGTCTATAACTATGCCCTTGTATTAGCAGACTCTAAATAATATAATATTATGCTCCTCTAAGAACTATAGATAATAATAGTAAACTCCTGCTGCCTTATAAAGACCTATCCTGTATATAACACCTACTCTCTAGTTAAAGCCTAGAATAGCAACTCCACTTAACCTAGAGTTATAATATATATCCGCCAAGACTCTAAGCTCTTGGCAGATTAGAATTGACTATACTAAAGCCGCAATATCCTATAGCTTACAGTCAATAATACAATAGTAGTTAACTTCTATTACCAGAATAATAAAAGGGATGCGCTGGATACCTTACTGCAATGGCTGATCCCTGATTGCTGCCTTATGGCAGGTAACTTTAATGCTAGATATTATATATGGCAGACAGGCCTAACTACAAACCGCGGCCATAAGATTGCCTCCTAGGCATTAGGAAATAGCCTCAGCCTGCTAAATACCTCAGATATACCTATAAACCTATATAGAAACACCATTAACCTTGCCTTTTTAAATATACCTCTTACTAAAGCTAATATTAAGGACTACCTTACTACCAGCTCTGATTATTTTACCTTTAGCCTAACACTCCTAAATATCAAGCCAGCCCTAATACATCCAGGCAAAATCCAGGTAATAATAGATAATAAGCTTAAGCGCTTTATTAAAATCATAGAGCTAGGATTAATGGCAATCCCTATCGCCGCCTCAAGCCTACTAGAACTAGACAAGCTCATATTTACACTAATAAGCCTCTTGCAATCAGCAGTAAAGGCAGCAGGCCGGCCTATAAGGAAGGGAGCATATAACGCTCTGTGGTAGACTGAAGAGTATGCCCTTGCTGCTGCCGGTTATTAGGCAATCAGAAGGCTATACCCTCTCAGATTTAACCAAAAGGTTTAAATAGCCAAGCAAGATTTCCACTATATAGTCTGCCGCGCCAAAAGGCTCTATTAGCGGAACCTAATCAATAGCTTCTTAGATAGCAGCTCTGTTTTCAAGGCCATCTAATAGCTGAGATCGCCAGGAGCCTTCTAACCGCCTTTACTCTAAGTAGATAATATAATCTATGAAACCCAGCTTAATAAGGCTAACGCGCTCCGGCAAGCGACTCTAGAGCATCAGATAGCTAAGGATAATATCTAAGATCCCTGGATTAAGGTCAGCCCTTGCAAAATAATCCCATTTCCGCATAAAATCTCCCTAGAAGAAGCACAGGATGCAACTCTTTGCACCAGGAATACATCGCCAGGGGCAGATAATATCATAATTAAGCTCCTTATAGCAGTATAGCATATTATCAGAATATATATTTGCCGCCTCTTTGAGGGGTACCTGGCTATAGGCCACTACCTAAAGCCTTTTAGAGCAGCCGAGGTAGTTATAATTGCTAAACCTAGATGCAGAGACCTAATAACCCCGCAAGCCTGGCGACCTATCTCTCTGCTCTCCTGTCTTAGTAAGGGACTAGAACAGTTAGTTACGCGCCGTCTCGCATAGGCATGTATTTACCATAAAGTCCTTTACCCGTAATAAGCTAGAGCGCTTCCAAAGAGGTCTGTAATAGACCTCATAGCCGCCCTAGTTTATAATATTAAGGAGGCATTTATACATAAGAAGGTGGCCATGCTGGTTATAATGGATATTCAAGGCGTATTTAATACTGTCCTATGTAACAGACTGATTCTGCGACTTCAGGAACAAGGCTGGCCTGAACATCTCGCCCAATAGGCCGGATCCTTTATAGATGACCGATCTGCCTATGTTAGGTACCAAGATATAATCACCCTGCTCTCTCCTCTCCAGTGCGGTCTCCCTCAGGGATCGCCGGTATCGCCGATCCTCTTCCTGTTATATATAGAGCCTATCTACTGACTGAGCAACCCTTAAGGCCGGTTCGGCTATACAGATAACACAGCCATCCTGTGTGTCGGTGATACAGTCAAGGAAACGGCCGCTGCGGCATCACATTTTATTAAAGAAATAGTCTGCTGGGGCGCCGTAAATAGGGTATCTTTTAACCCTAAGAAGACTAAAGTCATGCACTTCTCTCAGAGCAAGCTTAAGACCGCACTAGCAATACGCCATAGCAATATTAAGAAGCACCCTAAGGCAGTAATATACTAGCTAGGCATCTGGCTAGATAGTAGCCTGTTATTCTAAGTTTATATAAAGAAGTGGATGGCTAAGTCACAGGCTGTTACCTATTATTTGCAAGGACTTACTAATATAATATACAGCCTGCTTCCTAGCGCTATATAGAATGCCATCAGGGCCTGTATTAAACCAGTCCTGCTCTATAGCACCGAAGTATGGTACCTAGAGGCAACCTGACTGCGGTAGGACTAACTATCTAAAGACCAGCTGTTAAGTATCTAATATCTCCTGCAGAGAATAAATAAGGCTATAGTTTAATTTATATATACTATACTCCCTGCCTAGAAGATAACACTAATCGCCATCCTCTATTAGGAAAGTAGGATATTACCTATTACTTAGCTTCTTAAAGCATATTAATACCATTTCTCTACCTGGCTTAAATCCCTTAATAAGACCCACCCCTTTGCAAAGCACATGCTTCCACCCAGGCAACCCATATACCATCAGCTCATCAAGCGGAAATACTAAGCTCTAATAGAGAGCAGCTTCAGAACCTATCTTTAAAAGACCAATAAGCTCCTCACACCCTATCCATAACCAGCCCTCATACAGAAACACTTCAGCAAGGGACAAGACACACCCCTATAGACAGCCCTAAAAGGGAAATCAGCCGAGGCCTTCCTCCAGTGAATTAAGATAGTAAAACCAGCCACCTAGATTATATACTTAGATAGCTCATTATCCTCAGAGAGAGCAGCCAGCTATGGCTTTGCCATTTACCAGAAGGACCTCTCTATCTGCAACAGCTCAGGCCATCTAGGACCTGCCAAGGTCTTTGATGCTAAAGCTATAGGAGCACTGGAGGGCCTTAAGGCCGCTCTTAACCTCCTAGGATCAGCGGCATGAGATATTGTAGTTTATCTAGACAACCTGGCAGCCGCCATATGCCTACAGGGCACACCATCTGATTCTTTATAAGCAGTCTTCATCAAGTTCCAGGCATTAGCTGTATTATATAGAGTAATATAAGTATGCTGGATACCTGGCTATATAGACATTCCCGGTAATAAACAAGCCAATAAACTAGCAAAGGCAGCATCCTTACTACTAGAACCAGAAGGCGCTCAGCCAATACTAGCATACCTGCAAAAGGTAGTAAGGCAGAAACCAAAAGAAGCTTTCAAAATATAGTAGATAACCTCTATTCCTAAACAATATAAGAGATTGAATCTTAAGGCAACTATACACTGCCCACCAGAACTCTCACTCTCTCGGGCTGCCCTGCACCACCTACTCACAGCAAGGTCCCTCTATAGGGATTTTACTACATACCATGAACAATTTAACTACAATAATGCGCAGGTGACTTACTTATGTAAATAACGCAAAGCACCTAACTATATCTTCTACTATAAGAAAGTACCGCGGCGGTATTAAATAAGGCTTATCCTTTTACTAACTGCAGTAGTTAACCTCACAATAGGAAGGAACTTTAATAAGTATATTAAGTTAACTAAGTCAAGCGCCTTCTTTAAAAGAATATATACTTATTACTAGACGAAGCAGATCAGAGATGCATTTGCATCTCCTCCTCTCCTTCTATCTTCCTTTCCCTTCTATTTCTTTGTTTCTTTATTTCTTTTCTTTATTCTCATAGTCTTAGCTGCCTTATGCAGTCATGCCGCCGCCCTCTCCCCAGTCTTACTAAAGACTGACTGATATAGCAGCTACTGCTATAATAGCCGCACCTAGTTATCCCGCTGATAGGTAACAGGTTCGACAGGACGCGCTTTTGAGCCGATAATATGCTGGATAGTGATCTGTTCTTAATTTGCGAAAGCTTTATATAGATTTTAGCATTAGAGATTCTAGCTCAGCACGTCCTGTGCCCTAATAGGGGACTTTTCGGGGCCTATGGCCCCCCGGACGAAAAATATACATAACATAACATAACATAATCCGCCATAAGGCAGAATGGAATTTCGCGATAGACATAAAGCTTCAGACTCGAGACCCAGCATAAGAGGGTGTAATTAGTGTAACGGACTGTGTTCTCACAGCGATCCATTACTAAGTCTAATGCCCTCATGATATATAATAGTTTCTATTTATCTATATATAAGCTTCTAATATATAGATCCCCTTGCCGGCACCCTTATGCCATAATATAATCTAATATTAATAAATGTCAATCTAGTAACCGCATTATTGCTTATAGGATGTTATATCAAGCGTTCTTAAAGATAACCTGCCATTAAGTTCTCTCTGGCTATAGGCCGGTAGATGCAAGAGTATCACTGCCTAAGTCCTTAGCACTCATGCGCAGCTAATTCATTCAGTTAAAATAATTCTCCTCTTGCTTTAATATATCACTTAGATAGGTGCATGCCTTGCAGTTAAGGCTTTAGATGTCTTTACTTAAATCAGACTGAGATAATTTTAGGAGTCTTTTCCCTTTCTTTAATTTTCTAGTATCTTAAAGGACCTTAAACTATCTACTACCTTTATAAGAAGGGAATAACTGTTAATAGGCGATGCCCTTAATCCATAGTAACTCAGCAGATGGCTCCAGACCTGATATTAGCCTTCCTCTGCCTCCTGGGTTTTTCTAAAGGTGCTCCTCTATATAATAGAGTCTTATCTTTTAGGCTTAGCAGAATATATAGCCATATTTCCAGCATTTCTATCTATCTAATCTAAGTCTAAAAAGGCAAGAAATCAGTTTAATTAGTATATATAGTAATTAAAGCTTAGCCTGGTCTTAGAGAAGATTTAGGATTACTTTAACCTGCTCTATTAACCTATGCCGGCACTCTAGAGCAATATTATTATATTTTATCCTAAGGTATATATTAACCTTGTTAAAGAGGGTTATAAATCTGCATAACTTGTATACCAGAAGTTGATATTCTGGAAGAATAATGAATAGGTAGATTGGGTTAGATAATTGAGACTGCTTACTAGGGCCCATTGTCTTTATTGGCAATCTTCATTAGTAAGAAACTTATTATACTGCAATTGGGTATATGCTCTCTATATCTCGGTCTTGGTCAAGGGGGAGGATCTCTATAAACTATCTAAGAAGGTTATTACTAGTGAATATATGCTGTAAATTACATATCTTCGCGCCCTCTCACTAACTACACGTCTTATCATTAATTTAATTGACCCTGGTCCAAATGAAGTCTACTCCCTGTTAGGTAGGTCTAGAAATTTAATTCTACCCCCCTGTAAAAATCAATTCTACCCTGGGTTGTTTAACATGAAACAAATGAATTCTACGTAGAATTGATTTTGGTATGGAGCACTAGGCTCAGTCTAAGCTTAGGCCTTGATTGGATCAACTCATTATGAGAAAATATCTCTGTTTTGTAATCTTTTTTGAACTCGGAGGTTCGTCAAAGCTAAGACGTTAACAAGCATGGTAGATCGTTTGGACGCTCCTGTCAACGCTATCGATAGCCAGAGTAAAAGTCTCGGAGGATTCATCGTACGCCTTTGGAACAAACAACAATAATTTGACACTGCACGATTAGGAAAATCGAAGTTCAATCCGATCCAATAGAAGACAACGCTAATCTCATGCGCCAGCGAGGCTATCTATGAATTCTGATAGAAGCTTCTCTTGGCCATTTGCAGCAGACGTTTGATGCCACTCGCCGATCTCGACCTCTAGAAGATTGCTTATTGGGAGAGCAGTCTGATGCTCTGCATTAACTTCGTCATCATACCAGAACCCGTAATGGCCCAGAGAGTCAAGATCTTGCAAATATGCTTGTGAAGGCATGTCGGGCAACTCGGAGACCTGGCTTGTATCGAACTCGAGGCCAGAGACAGGTGGCATCCTGATCTCCTTCTCCGGGTCGTGTCCCAAGGTAGGAGGGGATTGATGAGATTGCTGGCTCGTGGCGGTCTTGTGACCTGGGCTTTTATTCTCTGCATTTCGTCCGAGTCGTCTTGGAAAGACCCCATTTCTTGTAATACTCACCGCTCCAAAAGTTGGTACCACAACTTCAAGAGAAATAGTGGAAGTAATCTTATGGTTGGTGAGTCCGACACCTCCATAAACTCCAGCGTGTTTCGCAGCATCCGCTTCCATGCGAGCTAGGCTCGTTACGACTCCAGCCGTCTTCTTCAAAACCGTGTCGCCATTTTCTTGGTCCAGTTCCAACATAAGTTCGACTGTTTCATGAACCATATCCCGATCCCTTAGCCGCTGGTGAAGGTCACATTCTCCTAGATCTGGGTCCCGATGCCATCGTCGGAGATGAGCGAGTAGCAGCGTGAGACACGCACTAAAAGCCGAAAAGTCGACGCTCGTGCAGCAGAATGCGACCGAGTCCATGCATCGGAATCCGATATAGCGCTTGAGGAGCTCGCGGCTAGCATTTACACAAGCCGATTCACCATGGTCGCGTAGATCCACGTCGGCGCTGTGAAGCATCTGCGGTAGTCGAAGATAGATGAGCAGACTAAAATGTGTGATATGGAATAGTATGCGAAGCACATCTTCCAGGTTGTCCTTTCCTCTGTTAGACTTCCCCTTTGCGCTGGGAAGCTCCCACCAGTCAGGAGGCATATTGTGCGCGGCTTTTTGCATTTTTGAGTCAATGTTAGATTCGATATCCGTCCTTCCGCACTTGTTCGCCGTTATGCGACTCATGATGATGCAGTGGACGCGCTCGAGATAGCCCATAGGACAATCGGTGGGGCCTAGGTCGTCGGTATTTCCGAGAATGTCGTCGGGTGTGCCGGGGGGCAGGTCAAGCATGAGAGACAGATATCTGTCTTGGCTTACAATTCGATGCCACATAAACGAAGGACATGCTGCCGTGCTGGAATCCACTATAGTCAAATCGGGACAGTCTCCAAGGTGAAGGCCCATGAGCTGGGCTAAGCTTATTGCCCTTCTGAAAACTTTCCAAGCGCGGCGTAGGTTCCCAGAGTTGATGTGGAAAACTCCTTCGAGTACGAGGCATTCGAGTCCTTCCAGTGACTCGATCAACTCGTCATTGCTGATGGCTAATCGACAAGCTACATCCACGAAGCGTCGCATGGCGGAGGCAGGGCTGCAACCAAGATCGAGTTGTTCAATGTCAACCGTTGCCGGATGTAGATTTTGTAAACCATGCGCAAGATAGAGTAACGCCCGAGCAAGTAATACAGGATGACTTTTCGGGCTTGGAAGTGAGGAGAGGGTTGAGGCTGGAAGCATCCCTCCTTGAAATAGGTCCCTGTATGGCCGACAGAGAAACTGGAGAAAAGGGGCCGTGTTGCCAGAAGCAATGATACAATCAGCATCTCGCTGGGATGGAAGAGTTGCATGAAGTTCCGCAGATATCCTTTCGTAGTCGCGAGATTTGGGCCAGAGGTCATTGGAAACGTTCTCCCGGATGGCGGTATCTGAGTCATTCTCGAAGACGGTTAGAAACCGAGAATGTCCAAAAGTGTCAGGCCCTAGGAGTTCTACTGGCGAGGCCTTGATCGCTTGCGACATTTCGCCATTACTCAGACCTCGTGTACGCACGTGCTCGGAGGTTTTGTGACAGTGTTTTGGATCATCACCTAATAGCAAAGATGAATTCAAGGATACCTCTGGGATCTGTTGAGGCAGGCAGATGCCGCTATTGAGCACTCGCTCAAGCAAGGCCTCCACTCGTTCCAGCCTGTTTTCTAGTGCCCCTTGCTGGAACGCACTGCTTGTGTTCTCTGCATCGCGAACTTGCTCCGCAACTATAGCGGAATCCTCATACTCTTGGGCCACACAGTGTGTTTCTCGCTGTCGGCATCCAGTGCAGACATCGCTCGTTGGTGATGGGAAATGGCATCTTATTTTTCTCCGTTTGCCTGGAATCACACGCGGTATGTCAACGCAATGAAACGAGAATGAAGAGAGGGTGCGAAAACATACACTCCCAGCAGCTCGTAGTCCCCTTTCGAACCTTCCTACGTTTTGGCGCTTGACCGCCTTCTTCGGAAGATGGAGGCCTCCTGAGCGATTGCGCAGTCTGCTCTGTCATCTTCAGAGTAAGCTCTTATGGTAACTGCTTAAGAATATGAGGTTTAAGAAGGCCTAAAGTCGATCAACTGTACCACGGAGACGCTAGATGACGCAGGTTGCAGTTTACGCATTGGGGATTGAAGAGGAACGTGACGTGTTGTTTTGCTAGCGTAACGTGAAGTCACGTGCATTAGATCCTTCATAGCATCCAACAGGAGTAGGGTTCCGTTTTTGACCGTCAAAACCCATTTTTGACGGTCAAATTCCTAAAGGGGGTTTTTGGCGGTAATTTACGTCAAAAACCCTCCTGTTTTAGGCTTAGTTCCTAGCTATATTAGGATTAGTTAGTGCATGGAATAGGTTTAGTGCATCATATCACCAATTCCCACCCGCGATGTCGAAAAGTAATAGACATGGAACTGTTACAATGAGTAAAGGCGGCCACCCTGAAACTCTTGGTGTTCATGAACACTTTGCAGCGGCCCCAATTCCTCCAGGAGCGGGTAAATTCACTCAACTTCGCGTTCGGTGCAAATATTGTTCTAAAACGATGAACTCTGTTCCTTCAGAGCGTTCTCTCAGTGCTGCGAACTACCTTCATTGTAAGCTTCGGAATCGGCTTAGTCCGCTTAGCACTGACCAAGTCACTTTCATCTATATGAATAGTTGGGTGTTAAAGAGCTTAAGACGGTCAAAGATAATCCGGCAGAACCGATGGCTGTCAAAAACTGGGAGACAGTTGATGTTGCTCGGTTGATGAAGGTAGAAAACACCTTCCAAGACTCCATTTTTGTGGATGGCTAGGGTTGGGAAGAGACCGATTTAGAAAATAGTGGAGAAGAAATGGACATCGGCCAATGAGAGGTTTTTGTCATGTAAAATACCTCGAGGTTTCTGACGTCAAAAACCTTGGTCAGATAGGTAAATTACCGTTCGGTAAATTACCTCGACGGAACCCTAAACAGGAGACGCAACCCGCTTGCGGGTTGCCCAGAAAGAGCCTTGAGGAACGAATTTGAAGATAAAAATTGGGCAGGGGATATAATTCTCAGCGGATGACTAGAAGCTATGTATATGCAACATCAACAGGAAACTAGCTTTTTGCTGTGTTCAAGTTACCGCCGATCACACCATGCTAGGTAGTGGTTACATTAGGTCTTTGTGAAACATGCCCCACTGTCGCAGGGTAGGCATGATCTTCACGGCCTCAGGAAACAACTGCATTACCGTATCTCTTTGAGTGGCACAAGACTACAGCAGGTCACTCGCCCCACTTAGCTGACTAACCATGCTAGTACCTGCGGGGTACGTG
>JABSSZ010000243.1:0-20197 GCA_013755755.1 Fusarium sp. NRRL 25184
ACATAAAATAAAAAAGAGAGCAGGAAAGTTCTGGAGGGCTTTTTAGTATTTAAGAGAGTAAGTAGGTGGTTCTTTCATTAAATTCCTAAAGTGATTGCCTACCCTATGGCAAAGGTTCCCATTCTGGAACAAGACTAGCTCCATCCAAGCGATAAGACTCGCTCATCTTATCTGAGCCTGTCTTCGCCCCACTGGAAACAACAACATTAACATTACTTTACATCAGCATCATTATCATCATCTTCAAATGCGCATCGCATCGTCATAACATCAATTATACAGACATGGGAAGCTGCGAAATTCTTGAATGGCTTGATACCATCCTATCTCATTCTCCTAGCACCAGCGAGCCCAAAGCCAAGCGATTCAAGACAAGCCACGAACCCTCGCCTGGACGGCTCCCAACGCCGCCTCACGATACGATGTCATCGCCTACCAAACGGCCACGATCTGTATCCGACGACGGCAGCGATGACCTTTCCCAATCATTTTTCAAGACGATGTGACGCCAAAGGCACCCAAGAGGCGCGGTAGGCTTTATCACGACATAAGCTCTGCCTCTGATGTTTCGTCAAGATCAGGGCACTCCTCAACCTCCAAAGCCTCCTCGCCTTCCAAGCAACAACGTGACGCCGCTGGAGAAGACACTGGTTATCGGGCCGTTAGTATCGAAAGATATGAGGATTGGCAACCTGATTCTCTCAAGGACATGCGTAAGATCCTTGAGGATATCGACCGCGGTAATAGGATTATTCCTGCCAGCCGGAGGGATGAGGTAAAGCGACAAGTGTTCCCCTTACTTGTGCCAAGTCCATAAGCTAACAAATAAAAGTTGCAACGGTCAAGATTCCCAGAAATCTCTTTCTTTGATGAGGCATTCGAGAGCAACCTCCCATCCGGTGTAGACTGGCGATGGCCCGGCATGTCATGGGTCGACAAGATTTTTAATCACGCTGCGGATTACTTGAAAGAGAATGAGGCAGAAGCGGGCTGGAACGCTGACATCCATGCTCCAATTCTTTCATGGGTCTTCCGTAAAGACGAACTCGAGCCCCAATTCCTAGATTACATGTACTGGTATGCTAAGACTGTCCTTTTTATTGCATCATCTTCTAACATGCAAAGCACCTCGACGCAAATCTCGAGTATGTATAAACCCAACAAATCGAAATCCAAATTGGTCGACTATTGTATTTACATGCAACCTGGACGAGAGTCGGCTGAGCAAGCTGCTATCGACAAGATGCGATATCGCGATCGCCCCTCGAAAAGCATTAACCATGTCGATTCCGGTTTATTGAATAAGCATCCGATCGCAATGTCAGTTGAGACACAGAGGGAGGGCGAGGACTATACAAACGCCATCAATCAGATGGCAACATGGCATTCTGCACAGCTGCGTAGCCTATGCTACACGCCACAAGGCCCAACTCGAGCGTTATCACACATCGAGTTTCTACCTGGTATTATTGTGCAAGGCCACGATTGGAATTTCGTCGCCACGATACAGCGAGACGGCAAGGCTTTCACCTTTCATAAGCTTCCCATCGGCACCACCCGCACACGCCAGGGCATCTTCAAAGTTCTTCTTGCGTTGCAGTACTTGGAGCATTGGATACGGACTAAATATTGGTTGGCGTTTAAAGCGGATATTCTTGGAATGGGGGATATAGCGGGTTCTTGAGTCGATGGGACATATGATTCAGGATATTTATTGGGGATAGATGGAAAGCAGAACATCTTGCAGCAGTTTTTATGAAAATATTTAACGGGTCCTGGTTATAAGAGTCTCAAATACTAACACTGATGCTGAGTATCAGGTTGCACCAACCTGCCCAAGATGAGCCATGATGCCAGAAATAGGGCACGATCCTGAGGTCCATCAAGAGTCACATAAATATTCATTATTTTTTGCGATTATTTAGGTTAGGAAAGTGGTTGCAGTGATTTGTTCCTGAGGTCGAATCGAGACCCTGGCTCATGAGTTCTTGGTAGAACAACAGTTGTCGTCATATCCAACTGGTGACTCCATCTTCGCCTTCTGTCTCGACCAATAGTTTTGGTTTCCCATCGCGGATATCGAATAACAGTACGAATACTACGATGCTCACTTGAAACAGTCAGAGACCATCCTCCTCTACAGCCGCGTCATGTCCTCCTCGGTCCCTCCATCTTCCCCCAGATCCAATCGAAGCTCAAAGGGGAGACCAATAACAGCGCGGCTTCAGGTGCTGACTCATCGATCACTGGAAAAACACGATCATTAAACAACGACACCGCTGCTAAATCTGATTGCCCAAGCTCATTTACGCACCTCTCTGTGAAGATTGCAAATATAATATACCACTACTCATACTGACTTGATTAGTATAGTCGCAAACCCTCATTATTCATGGCAGATCTTCAAGACGCGTCTCTGGATGTATTCATCCACAGCTGGCTCAACACGCTTACCGACTTATCATTACAACATTGCTCAACCGAAGTCGGGACGTTTTCCGACAAGCAAAACCCCGATATCAATAAAATCCCGATACCTCCATGTTCTACATCTACGCTAACTCGCATGGGCTCGCCTGTTAAAAGAGCGCATACAGATAACCCGACTGACGACCCGACTGATGACCCAACTGATGACCCATCTATTCACCAATATATCACTCATCTACCGGGTGAGAAACCATCAGACACCGACACGACGCCCATTGATCTGGCCCGGGGTGAACTATTCCTTTGTATGGTTTGCCCCCTTGACGAAACACACGGGCTCCCAGCCGATCATCCACCAAAGCATCTTTGCACCGATCTACATCGCGGGCATCAAGCAACAGATCCGGAAGTCCTGTCAAACAATCCACCCTTGAGCTTCTTAAAAAATCCGTCTACTATACAGCCATCGAAGACGATCCAACTGAACGGCTTCCTGACGATATCGCCTCTCTGTTTGATAAAATCAGAAGTATCACTGTGCATAAGGAGAAATTTCTCCCCAAATCTCTTTATTCAGAGCTGGAAACTCTTCATCGAAAAGGTACGATCAGACCTGGTTGGTATGTTGAGGTCGGTGATGATGGAGATAAAAAAACTCAATACACGGCTGAGTTCATTGCCCTGTGCGATCTCAGAGAAGCTGGCAAGACTGTTAGCGACCAGGAGGCTTGTGAAGCAACATGGAACCTTGAGATCCACGCTCCGCTGCTCAAGCTGGCTTTCAATGCTTTCCCCTCCATTCATCGACATCTTCTTACTTCAGCACGCATCAGCAAGCCATTTCTGCCCGGAATGCGGGTCAATACGCTGTATGATTACTCGCGCCCCAAGATGATTGATCTAGGCATTTGTATATGTCCACCACCACATTTGTCGGAAATCATTCAAAAACGAATCATTGGCCTACCAGAGAGAGAACGCTGTCTCAATCAGACTGTCTATCGGCCAGTCAGAAACGATCCCATTGCTATGGTCATTGAAACCAAGATTGCAAGAGGAGACTTGGAAGAGGCGAGACTACAGTTGGGGATCTGGGTCGCATCATGGCATCAACGCATGAAGATGCTCATTGGAGCATACTCAGATAAACCCTTGGTGACGCTGCCTTTGATCATCGTCATGGAGCACAAATGGCGCTTGCTGTTTGCCTGCGACAAGAAGGATAAAATAGTGAGTGAATTCCTCTATTAACATTATTGCCGCCTATGTATCAATCGGATTGTGCTAATCTCAACTGACTACAGATGATTCTCCAAGACTTGGAAATTGGCAGTACAGATAATCTCATGGGACTTTACACTATTGTAGCAACTTTGCGAGTAATAGGCGCATGGATGCAGGATACATATATGTCGTGGCTTGAAGATGCACTGATGCATGTGAGCTATTAGGAGAATTCCTCAAATAGTCAAAAATCAATCACAACTAGCCGCCGTTTCCCATGGAAGGTGACAGCGATGAAATTTGAACTCAAGAATCCTTCGTGACTGCTGTTGACTGCGCGGACACACTCGAGAGCACAAGGGTCAGTAAAGAGACTAATAATGATGAAAGCGCGTCAATAGAATAGAATGAGCGTTATTGGGAAGCAGATAGAGTTTATTTAACGGTCTGAGAATCGAGACCTTGGATCTGGAGGCTCAGAAATGGGTCCCTCAATCTGAGGTGAGATGGAGGAGCCTGGCCAATTATAAAAAGAGATGCTAAATATAGCTACAACATCCGGATATCTTCTCACAATTGTGCGTGCGACCTCAGTTGATTCTCTTGGTGCCCCGTGCAGAGAGTGATAGAACAGAAATGGCCTTCATCTGGCCCCAGTCAATGTCACTGATGTCAAGCCCTAGTCAGAAATGGAGGACAAACAGGACCATGGCAGAGAGTTGGTTTAAAATATTCAAGGAGGTTAAATTCGAAGAACTTGACGAACAAATGATGACGATCCTGATCGTAAAGGCATGTCATTGAACGAGGTCTCCTTTGAAACTTTTTTTCGATTTTGATAACATGTGGGACAGGTGGCCGCTGGAATCTTATGCACATCCTGTTAAGCAGGATGCTGGCGTTCTTATCAACACCGTCACCCCAAAACACCTCTGATAGTGAAGATGGCACAGCACCAGTTAATCATCGTATCCAATGTTATAGGTTTCTGATCCATTCAAGGCGATAAGTCTGCATCACCATGTCACCCTCAAATCACATACATAACCAGCTCTGCAATAAGTACGAAAGCTAAATAATAATACTGTTATTCAATAGGTGGTAAGAAAGCAAGTTTATGTAGTAGCGAGCAATGCCTCTCCGCTGCAGATCTTTTCCAAGGCATAGAGTCTCCAACGCCAACATTCTTTTATCTTTCTCTCTCCTTCTGGCCAACGTCGTCGTACCCGGAGCCACATCGCCACTTTTGTACGCCACTAACTCTCTCCTCATTCGTCGTCATCGCCGGTAAGATCCAGCAGAGCAGTACCATCCGCCATCTTGGTCTCCTTATACCTACGCTTCATCGGGAGGCGCGAGGCTGATTCAAATGGCAAGGCTTCTGAGCTCTTTAGTCCATTCCCCCCTTCCACGGGGCCTAATTTATATCAGCAACACTGATTCGAAAGCTTCGGGTCTTAGACTTACGATGAGCACTGTAGCGGTAGACGAACGTGCCCAATTTGACAAGGCTGGTGGAGCAATATCCCGTTGCGAGCTTTTGGCGGTCGGCCTCGTCAACAGGCTCGTCATCGTACCTGCTCCCATCAGATTCTGCGTATTATAATGTAGGTTTCGACTCACGTGGTCCCATGAGTTAATCCCTCGCCATGCAAGATGGTGGCCTTGTGAGCCAACTCCATGTCGGGACGTCGGCGAGGTCGTACAGGGACTTCCTCTTGATTCCGCTTGACAGCGGCAGTTGTAATACAAATGTTTCCCATGTTCTTCACACGGGCCATATCTGCCTTGATCTTATCGTTGTCGGGGTCTTCAACTGAGAACGAGTTAGCGAAAAAGTCAAAACTAATTAATCCGTGTACGAACCAGCAACAATTTTTGAGAATACTGGGTATTTGCGCTCCATAACGCCTTCATCTGTTTTGACAAGCGCATACTGCCACTCTCGGGGGCTGTGAGTATCGACATCGACTGCAAAGGCATCGAACATCGTTCCATCTATATAGAGACGGAAGCGAATGGCATCAGTCCCCGTGGGGAGATTGATGGTTTTAAGAGCCGCACTCAGGGTTACGCGGACCCCAAATCGGCAGCCTGTTGTTGATTCGATGTAGTTGTTGCTGGTTGGAAGTCGAGGTTGTTTCGATTCAACGCGACCGTCCTTGTGCTCGTCCATTTTGACATCTTCCTCGCTGACTTCCCTTCTTTTATTTTCTTCAAACGGCCATTCCTTAGCAAGCCTGCCATTTACAACAATCCTGACCTCAATGCCAGGAACCTTAGGCAGGACAGCCATGTGTAAGTGAGATTGTTAAACGTAATCGCAAATCGAGAGCAGGGGACTGGTGGAAATCTGCGAGATGATTTGCAGATGTTACGAGGGAAGAAATGATAAGAGACAAAGTCGCGAAACTGGCGAGAAAACTCTTCATTGTTATTGTTGCACAGCGTAGGCTTGTGTTACGTATTGCTCAGGGTAGTTCGTTGAGGTTGTACTGTTTTGTGGATAAACACCAGCATCGCTGCCACAACCAGCCACACCGAGCCACAACACAATTGTGATGTACCTACCATCCTGATTCCTAAGACGAGCTGGTCATCTCGAAGAGAATCTAGGTGCCAAATGCCAGCGCGAGTAGACACCAGCGTTTATTGGTAAAAGTGCAAGTTTCTCACTGTGTTATTAAATTTGCCATTTTGCTCTTTTATGAAATAACTATCAATTCATTTTCTCATAAATGGCCAGCTGTGATATTGCAAACGAGTGTCGCTATGCTTAAGCCTACCCTGTAGGTTTGAAATCACCTTTTCCAGATGAATCATACACCTTCCTTTGTCATTACACTTTCTTGGCA
This sequence comes from Fusarium sp. NRRL 25184, assembly GCA_013755755.1. Taxonomy (NCBI): domain Eukaryota; kingdom Fungi; phylum Ascomycota; class Sordariomycetes; order Hypocreales; family Nectriaceae; genus Fusarium; species Fusarium sp. NRRL 25184. Next base: position 6,510 of record JABSSZ010000243.1, read on the forward strand.
TACAAGTGTTAAGAAAGTGGCTCTATCTATACCAAAATCCTTAACAAGAGCATAACAAACATTTCATTCTGCGCTTTATATAGTTGCAAGCCGCGGCGATAGCTTTGTTTACAGCAAGCCCGCCTGCCGCCACAGACCCCTTTAATATAGGGATCTATACTCCCACTAATCTGAACTGAGGAGCCTGTGCAGCTCTCTTACAGAACAGCCCCGCGACTGTAAATAGCACTATTAATGTTTTACCTGTCCCCAGGCAGATGGCCTAGACACCATCTTCACTACTTATCGCTGCCACCGCGGCTACAGCTATAGAAGGAGCTACACGCGCTAATTCATCATCAATCTTTAAACAATAGCCAATCTCTATTATTAAGTCAGCCAGTAATCTCGCATGAGAACATGCAGAAAAATACAACGCCAAGCTAATAATCTTCCAGACCTTCTGCGCCAAGTTTAAAGAAACAGCCTAGCAATTCACTACTAGACTATAACGGCGTTTTACTAGGCAATTTGCTGATAGCTTCCTTGATATTTAGAAACAAGAGCTTTCTGGCCCTGGACCTATGACCTCTAAGCCTACCTATAGCAGCATCGCCGCCACCTCGCTTCCCGCTGCCCATATCCGCCTAGCCCGCCATCATCAATAACAACAGCACCGGCAATCTGACCCACCTCATCGCCAAGGGCAACAAACAAACATCGCCCCACCCCGACAAGACCTCCGCATCTTCATCCATCTAGAAGCCGAAGCTCCGGCCAGGGCCCACAGTGGCTATGCTATCCAGACCTTGATCCGGGAGAAACTTGGCGCTGTCTTAGATAAGATCTGGCAGGTGTTCCAGGTCTGGTCTAGATAGGCTATCTTGGCTGCCAACTCAGTAACATATAACTTTCTTATAAAAAAGCAGGCTAAATAGGCCATTAAACTAAAACCTATAGCAGTAAAAACAAATAAAGAATGGTTTACCTATATGATCTCAGACTTTCCTAAAAGACTAATTAACTTTCATAGTAATAAGGTAGATAGCGATAGCATTATCAGTGACAAGATAGAAATGTAAACAGGGCTCAAGCCTGTTAATATATGCCTGGCGCGATAATTCTCAGATAACCCTTTAACCAAGGCCCTACTTATATCCTTTCTAAAGCCTACAAAGAGATTTTAATCGCTATTTGGCAGCAGTATAGCCAGACTTATTAATAAAACCAACCGACTAAGACAGTGCGAGACATGCTAGGGCTACCATTTTGCCTACAGTTATTATAGATAGCCAGTTTGCCAATGCTGCAGCAAGACCAGCCACTCTACAGGTGACTGTGCTGTACCAGAGCAGTATGTTAATTGCCTGGGCCCTTATTAGGCCAACTTTAATAAGTGCCTAGACTGGCTGAAGAAGGTGCGCGGCATGCTCCGCTGGCTCACTAAAGAGCAGCGAGGCCATGTCTAGACCGTAGGTACGGAGGCATACCGGCAATAATAGCAAGAGCGAGAATTACAACTAGAATCGCACTAAGAAGCCTATAATAATACATCTAAATGACAAGGCAAGGATAACATATCACAAGATCAACCGAGTATTCATGCTTTAAGCCTAGCTATATTAGGAGTACCCTTATGTATTATGGTGGCCATAATGCCCTAGATTGGCTATAAAGCAGAAGAGGAGCCTAAGTATCCTAGGCCAGGCTTATTATAAAAGCGCTGAATAGTTCTTATTATTTATCCCTATAACCAGGAATAGATAACACTTACAGCAGATATGAAAGAATAACAAGAAGCCACTTAGGATCTTCCAGGCTAATATTAGTAAGATCCCCCTGGCCTATAATTGCGCCCTGGTGCTAGCTGACTCAGAATAATATGATATTATGCTCTTGCAGGAGCTATAGATATCTTATACTAAGTCCTACTTTCTGACTAAAACTTACCTAGTATATAACACATTCACGCCAGTTGATATATAGAGCAGTAATAACACTCGGCCTCAAGTTATAATATATGTCTGATAAGACTTAAGACTTATTACTGACTAGATCCGGCCCTTTTAGACCTAAGATATTCTCTGGCTTATAATCAGTGGCATGATAATAGTTAACTTCTACTATTAGAATGACAAGAGGGATGCCCTAAATGCACTGCTTTAATAGGCCATCCTGGAGCGCTGCCTAGTTGCTGGCGATTTTAATGCCAGATATAATAACTAGCAGATAGGCCAAGCTATAAATTGCAGATAAGAGATTACAGGCTAGGCGTCAGAGAATAACCTTAACCTTCTTAACACTCCAGATATACCAATAAACCTATATAAAAACATAATTAATCTGGCCTTTACTAACATGCCATTGGCTAAAGCTACTATAGAGGACTATCTCGCCACTAGCTCAGACCATTTCATACTCAGCTTGACCTTTCCTGATATTAAGGTAACTCTATTACAGCCAGGAAAGATCTAAGTAATGACAGAAGATAAGCTTAAACGATTTATCAAGATCATAGAGCTAGGAGCCATGGAAATCCCTGCAACAGGCTTGACTTCTAAAGAGCTAGATAAGCTTGCATCTTTACTTATATGCCTACTAATATTAGCAGCAAAGGCAGCTGGCCGGCCTGCGTGGAAAGGCAGATAGCTAGCCCTCTGGTGGATGGAAGAGTGCGCTGTCGCTATGGCTGCTTTCCGAGCCATCAGATAACTCTACCCTGTTAGATTTAATTAGGATATCCAGATCGCCAAGAGAGACTTTTATTATATAGTCTATCAGGCTAAAAGACAGTACTGGCAGAACCTTATCAATAGCTTCTCTAGTAGCAGCACTATTTTTAAAGCTATCTAATGGCTGAAATTACCAGGCGCTTTTTAGCCCCTGCCTCTGCAGGTTAATAATATTATCTATAAGACCCAGATAGACAAAGCCAATGCACTCCGACAGGCTATACTAGAACAATGAACTGCAGATAATGATATTAATACTCCTTAGGTATCAGTCTCTGCCTCTAGATCGATTCCATTTTCACCCGAAATCTCACTAGATGAGGCATAATATGCGACCCTCTATATAGGCAATACTTCTCCAGGATCAGATAACATCACCATCAACCTTCTCAGAGCTATATAGCATATCATTAGGATACATATCCGCCGCTTATTTAAAGGATGCCTTACTATAGGCCACTATCCAAGACTATTTAAAGAAGCAGAAGTAGTTATAATTACCAAACCCGGATGCCATGATCTCATATCGCCTTAGGCCTGGTAACCTATCTCTCTACTCTCTTGCCTCAGTAAGGGACTAGAACGGCTAATTGCATGCCATCTAGCCTAGGCAGCTATTCATTTTAGCGTCCTGCACCCTCAGCAGGCCAGAGCGCTCCCTAAGAGGTCAGTAACAGACTTAGTAACCGCCCTGATCTATGACATTGAGGAAGCGTTTACACGCAATAAGGTCATCATACTAATCACGATAGACATACAAGATGCATTTAATACCGTCATGCGCAATAGGCTCATCCTGCGACTTTAATAATAAGGCTGGCCTGACCATTTGGCTCACTAGGCTGGCTCATTTATAGATGGCCGGTCTGCATGTATCAGATACCAAGATACCATCACGCCCTCTTCTCCTCTTCTATGCGGCCTCTCTCAGGGGTCGCCGGTATCGCCAATTCTCTTTCTGCTCTATACTAAGCCAATCTACCGACTAAGTAACCCCCAGGGTCACTTTAGCTATATAGATGATATGGCTATCCTGTCCATAGGCAACATAGTTAAGGAAACTTCTATAATAGCATCTAGCTCCATTAATAAGATAGTATGCTAGGGTGCGGCAAATAGCATCTCTTTTAACCTAAAGAAGACCGAAGTCATGCACTTCTCCTGTAGCAAACTCAGGACTACCCTGGCAGTATGCCATGGCGATATCAAGAAATATCCTGAAGCAGCTCTATGCTGGCTAGGCATCTGGCTAGATAGCAGACTATCTTTCCGGATCCATGTTAAAAAGTGGGCGGCCAAAGCGAAGGCAGTGGCATATTACCTGCAAGGATTAACTAACATAATACATAGCCCTCTACCGAGTGCTATATGAAGTGCCATCAGGGCTTGCATTAAGCCGGTTCTACTTTATAGATCTAAGGCATGGTACCCAGGTAAGACCAGGCCGCGGTAGATATAGCCTATAAAAGATCTGCCATTAAGTAATTAGTATCTCCTATAGAGAATAAGTAAGGCCATAAACCAGGCCATGAGAGTCATACTTCCTATCTAGAAGATAATGCCTACCACCATCCTGCATAGAGAAAGTAAGATATTACTAATTAACTAATTACTTAATATAAAGTAACTTAGATTCTCTGCCTAACTTAAGTCACTTAATAAGGCTTACCCTCTGGCAAGTTAAACGCACCTGCCCTGCCAACCTGCTTACTATAACCTTATTAAATAAAGATATTAAGCACAGACAGAAAGCAGCTTTCAAACATATCTTCAACATATAGATAAGCTCCTTGCGCCATATATATAACTAAAACTTATCTAGTAATACTTCTATCAAGAGCTTTTACCTCTGCTTCAGATGGCATTAAAAGACAAATTAGCCGACGCCTTTTCCCATTAGGTTGAGTCACTTGACCCCCTTACCTTGGTTATATACTCAGACAGCTCTCTATCCTCAGAAGGAGCTGCAAGCTATAGCTTCACCATTTATCAGAATAACATTCCTATCTCTAACAGGTCAGGTCACCTTAGGCCTACTGAGGTCTTTAACACTAAAGCTACCAGGGCATTAGAGGGCCTAAAGGCTGCCCTAAACCTACAAGAATTAGCAACACAGAACATTTACATATGCCTAGATAACCTGGCAGCTGCCATATGCTTACAAGGCATACCCTCTAATTCCTCTTAAGACATCTTTCTCAAGTTCCAGGCTTTAGCGATATTACATAGCGCCATCCATATCTATTAGGTACCAGGACACTCTGACATCCCTGGCAATAAACAGGCCAACAAGCTAGCAAAAGCAGTATTATTGCTCCTTAAGCCTGAAGGTACTAAGCTGATACTAGCTTACCTACAGAGGATCGCAAGATAAAAACCAAAAGAAGCATTCAAAGTATAGTAGTTAGCCTCGGCTCCTAAGCAATATAAGAGACTCAATCTCATGGCAACCACAGGCTGCCTGCCAGAGCTATTACTCCTATATACAGCCTTACACCATCTGCTGGCAGCAAGATCCCTCCACAGGGACTTCGCCGCATACTATGAAAAATTCAACCATATCAACACACGCCTGATCTACTTATATAGCCAATACAAAGCACCAGATCACATCTTCTATTATAGAAAAGTACCGCCGCATTATTAAGTAAGGCTCACACCCTCACCAAATATAGCAGTCAATCTAGCAATAAGAAAAGACTTCACTAAATTCATCAACCTATCCAAGGACAGCACATTCTTTAGAAAGATATGCCCTCGCCATTAGGCAACAATAACTAGAGAAGCACTTACATCTCTCTTTCTCTCTTTATCTTCTACTTATCTCCTTTATTTAATCTCTCTCTTTCTCTTTTACCTATTCTTAGCCAGATAAAGGGCATACCAGCGCCCTTCATCTAGCTATAATCACTACTGAGGCAGTCTTAAGCTGCTATACGCACAGGCTGATCTCAGCTCTCCTAAAATCAGGCTTCATCAGCGGCTGCTATATGCCAGCCGCGCCTTATTATCCCGCTGACAGGTAACAGGCTCGATAGGATGCGCCATTTGTGCTTATAATATGCTGGATAGAGTATGCTTGGTCTACTAATGCGGTTGCAATGGTATTTCTATAATTAGCATATAAATAGGTCCCCAATCCTTTAGCTCAGCACATCCTGTGCCCCAGCAGGGGACTTTCGGGGCCTACGGCCCCCCGGACGAAAAATATACATAACATAACATAACAGATGAATCGTAGGCCCCAGACCTAAAGGACGTGGGGTTCAATACGGCCCCACTCTGACTGCACGGTCATAAAGACAATTGGAGGGGAGGCCATTGCGGAATAACGATTATCCACTTGAGGACATCATCAGGTGACCTCGCGTTTCTCGCGTCATTTAATATTGTCACAGGTTCACGCTTCTCCACATCACATCATCTCCATTAACAAGCCTCAAGCAGCCGTAATGCCTATGCGACATCCAACAACCGAGAACCATCACTCATAAGCATAACCAACCATGGAGAATTCCGTTGTTCAATAGATCAGCAAGGAATTCAGCGGTTTTAGGGATGAAATCCGAAGCGAATTCAAGACAGTGCATGAAAGCATTAGTGGCAACACAAATAACATCCAGAGCTTGACGAAAGAAATCAAGACAGTTAATAAAAGCATTGAGGGTCTTCGCAACAACGTTGATATCAATACAAAAGAACTCAAGGTTATCAGTCAGCGAGATTCTAGTCTGAGGAGTGCACTTGACCACGAGTTCAAGTCCGTTGATGACCGCTTCCAGGACATAAATTAGCGCTTTGATGAGATGAAGGCCGAATTCGCTCGAATGCAAGTAATTGGTCGCAATGAAAGACTATTAAATCCCTTTCTTCTTATCTATGCACTTCCTATCTACCTACTGAACTAAGGAATTACTTACCCCGGGCTAATATATTTCCCCAAGAATGCAAATAAATTCTATGCCCTTAGGCAGCTAATTAGTCAATAATAGATAGCTATAATTACCTACCTTGCCATGTTCTATAATATCTTAAACTATAAAACATATGGCGAAATTGCTATTAACGACCCAAAGGAGCTACTTAGGCATCTCAAGAACATGCTTGGTCTTAATAAGGAGGTCTTTAAATGATTTAAAGCGTGCGTATAGAAATTAAATGAAAAGCTAATAGCAGCTCTAATAAAACGCTCTGAAGTTGCCGACATGGAACACCTTTTTCCGCATAAATAGCAACAATCAAGACATTCTTCAGATCCCGAATTACACTTTACTTACAGACCTGAAGATAAGCTTGGCTGGTGATATAAAAGCTTGTCAAATCCGACCGAGGCAGAGCCGACCATTAGGGGGTTAGCCAAGAGGCATAGAGACTGGAAGAGGGCTCAAGATACTGCGAATTTGTCAAGTGACTTATCCGAAGACAAAGCCTTGAAAAAGTCCACCGTGGCTCAAGGGGACTTAGGGGATTCAGGAACTACGACAAATATTAATACGTCGCGGGATGCTAAATCAGAACAAGAGCAATCACCATGACATTAATTTTGACGTGACCACTACCAGCTGGACTGGTGGGCACTTGTCTATAGAGAATGATTAATGATTATGAATAAATGACTCGCAGATGGCCGGAAGACCTTGCACGCAGGCTTATTATGCCTCTTGAGGATGAGGTTAATCTCTTACTGTGAAATTTGTGCAGCATCCTCTTGAATACCAGCAGCAGACTTATTCTTTTATTAAAAGAGAGCATCCAACTAAAACCCACGACCAGGCGCCCTCTTCTTAAGATAAACATCTACGTCTCTGTGAGCTCAACACGAGTTTTATTACCTGAGCTACAGTGTAGCTACTCCACATATAAGCAACACGTCCCGATTCCTTGACCTAGATCTCATTCTTTAAATCCCGACCAGCCTCCAGTCTCGATCTTCTTTGTGGTTCAACGGCATTTTCAACTCGATCGGCGACCTATTCATCCTGACGCTGCCAATTCCGGCTCTGTGGCGACTCCAGTTGCCACGCCGACAGAAAGCCTACTTGTTATTCGTTTTTAGTCTCGGATTCCTGTGAGTTCAGCAATAAGAAACAAATCCCATCAGTGGAAGTCACTAACAGAAAGCACATAGGACTGTAGGCATTTGAATCGCGCGGATGCGATGGCTCAAGATGGACGCCGACATGACCTGGTGGAACGTCACCCTTGCGCTCTGGTCTCTCGGCGAGTTGACGTCTGCCATTTCTTGCTCCTGCCTGCCATTCTTCAAGCCCTTACTCTCCGCGTCAAATCCTTCATGAGTCGTGCTATTGTAGGCGATACTCACCCACAAATGACTGGCGGCGAAGGAGACAAGGGGGCTAATGCTCATTCGAGTGTCGGTGCTGGGCGAAAGGAGTTTATCCAAAATAGCAACCTGATGGTCAGTCTGGATTGGAGCCAGAACGAACTGGTTGAACCAGTATCGAAATAGCAAACGGTTCTTTTTACTTTGTCTTTCCACTTGTACAATACATATGGTCTCTAGGAGGGAGCCAGTATCGAGTCAAAGGCCGGGAATGGTCAGACGCCGCTGTCGTATGCCGCTGAGAGTGGGCACAAGGCCGTCTTCAAGCTGCTGCAATCATATAAAGGTCAATCGCCAGGTCAATCATATCAGCCGGAAGGCAAACTCAGATTGCCTAACTTGTAAGGGCTTTCGGCAGGGGCAGTCAAGGGCAAAACGCCTGAAAAGAGACCCTCTAGGAGAGGTCAGCGGCAACAAGAGAAGGCATCACGGGTGAGGCGGGCAGACTGTGTACGGGTGTAGGTTATGCGACGTTGCGATTTGTAACAATCAAAATTGCTGGGACTTCTATCATCATATGCTTTAGGTGAAGAACTATGTACCCTTGGTTTGGCGTATTTTAATTAGACCGAACCCCTCGTCGAGACCTGTGTGGAGGCCTTGCGCGCTGAAGAGATAGAGAAAGTGACTCGAGAAATTTAGCAGAGGCAATGGGTGTTGGGTCTATGATGTCAACTGTCGCTTTTGCTGCTGCTACTTTTCAATGTTCTTTTTTATTTCTTTTTTCTTTAATATTAGGCGGAAGACTAAAAAGGCAGATGATAGTAATATAAAGTGCCTAGGTAGAATAGGAAGTGGAAGTAGTAGATTAGTGAAAGGAACGAGTATATAGATAAAAAGTAGATAAATAATAGGTTATTTTTGTCAAACCTGGTTACTGTATCAATATATACAGACAGAAAGTGTAGAATGTAGGGGTGGTTTTTGGCACTGAGCGTGCTTAAAATGGATTGAAGGTCAGGTCATTCATAATGAGCAGCAGTAGTGAGTTAATTGATTCTATTTTCTGTGTAGGGTATTCCATCCCACAGGTTTTACTTTAAATCACCCAGCTTGATTACTAAGGGCTGTTGTTCCTGAGGATCATTGAGGCCATGCCCGGCCTGCGACACTAAGCTAGGCTCATCCAGCCAGCTGGGTATCCACCTAGCTCGGATCGAGCAACGACTACAATCATAGTCTGTTCACGGGCGACAGATGCCCTTGTCAACTCTTTCTCGCTCCGTTTTAACGGCCTTGGTGTGATGGATTGTGCTTCAAAGCGTACAATGAAGTCTCCGGCTGCCGTGTATGCCTTATTTGTGATGTTGACATGTTCCGCCGGTATATCTTGGCCATCAATAGTGATATCTATCACTTGCTCCGTTTTTATACCGTCTTGTTTGTTCTTCCGATTGATACACAGAACACCCGTAATGTCGACACGAAGCATGCTTCCGTCATCTGTCGGTGAGACGGAACATTCAGTAATACTGAGCCGTGGCCGGCTGGCCCCCCAACTACCACCACCTCTCTTCTTCACGATGGTGTCGGTGTGCAATGGCGGTGTCAGCGGTGGGGATAATCTGAGCCGAGTTCTGTTCTCAAACGCATTCGCCCATTTGAGAAGACTCAGATCGTCGTAGGCCCGGCCAGCAAAAGTCAAGCCAATAGGCATCTGCTTGTCTGCAATCATGCCCATCGGGACCGTTACAGTAGGCACTCCCAAGTGACGCAGCGCCCCGTTGCCGTTGCTATAGTACACCCCGTTCTTCCATGCATGCGCGGCACTGGAAGAGTTCATGTCGGCATCGGCAGCACCAACATCGCCAGCTGCTGGGAATACGAAGCCATCGCAATTGAACTGTTTCAAGTAATCATCCAGCAGTCTTCGACGCATGTCTTCGAGAGTAACCACGGCATCTCTTAAGCCCTCAACCTCGTATATAGTGGAACCTCGGAGGTAACTGGTAAGCTTTTCCCATTGAATCGCATTCTGCATTGGTAGATGTTCCATTTCGACTGCTGTTCGCATAGACTGTGGAAAGATATTCAACTTATCCACGGCAGTCAGTGTGGGAATGTTGGGATCTGCATTGACAGCCAAAAATTGATCCCATCCACGAGCGACCATTGGACCTCGTTCAGTTTGATGCCAGGCTTCGGGCAATTGCCTCGCACCATCTGGTAAGAGGCTGGGATTCTCATAAGCCGTGACGACAGGGAAATCAGCGACAATGACCACCTCGGCGCCCAAAATCTCCAGTTGTCTCTTAGCTACTTCCCACGACTTAATGACTCCTGGATTTACCGTGACTGGTTTTGCTCCTTCAGGTATTGGGCTGCCTATATACATGGCCGGGACAGCAAATCGATAGCCTTGAAGCGTTGTGAACTTGCCGATTAGTTCAAGATCTTTAGGCGATACGGATGGCTTTGGTAACTCCACAAAGGGCTGATCGCGCCAGAAGTCGCCTTTCGTCAGTGGATCGTCTGTAATGAGGACTTGAAGAAGCGTCAACATGTCTTTCATAGTCCTTGTATGCGGCACCACGACGTCACAGGTCGGATATAGTGGCCAGTTACCACGAATGGATATCCAACCTCTCGACGGAGTATAAGCGACCAAGCCGTTATTGGAAGCAGGTGAGCGACCGGAAGATACTGTCTCTTCGCCCATACCAAACGCCGCTAGAGAAGCGGCTGTAACCACCGCAGAACCATTCGATGAGCCAGAGGCAAAAGCTGCTGCAAGATAATTGGTATTATACGGACTCTCAGCACGACCATAGATCCCTCTTTGCATTCCGCCACACGCCATAGGCGGCATATTGGTTTTTCCAATCAAGACGCCCCCTTCCTCCCTGATGGCTCCTACAGTAAATGCGTCGTCCGTGGCAATAAGATTTTTGAATGCTGGAGATCCACAAGCTACCGTCATGCCTTTGACTTTGAAGCTGTCCTTGATGGTAAAAGGGATCCCTTCCAATCTGCGAGCGGGTTTGCCCGATGCCCGATAGTCGTCGGATGCGGCAGCCTCTTCGAAGACATTGGGATTCAGAATAGGGATAGAGTTCAGGGAAACACCGCGGCAATCGTACTGGGAGATACGGCGCAGATAATGGGCGACAAGCTCAACGCTCGTCAGTGTACCATCCGATAATGCAGTTTGGAGGTCTTCGAAGGTAGCGTCAACAATATTGAGTGTCATTTTAGAAGGGGCAGACAGGTAGGTTCTGACAAAGTAACAGTCAGTAAATATATCCTTACTGGCATGCAGCAGATGCTGATCCTGTACTGGGAATGAAGAAAGCTGCAGCGGGTAGCATACAAACAGGCAATCATTTTTCGGAAGGCACTGGGCAAAAGAACCTTATACTGCTAGAAAATGTCCCCTCCGACTTCCTTGCAGGTGTCCCGTTGTCTCTTAGCCCCGCTTTGATCCACAACAAGTGACCACAAGTAGCTTCATGTGCCCTGCTAATCGGGGTTTGCACGGCCTCAATCTTAGTTGCGTTATCGAATGCACCGTCATACAAAGCTGACGCAAGCTGAATGGCTGCATTGGCCTTTGGACAATTACTAAGCTCTATGGCGGGTGACAAGGGCGACAAAGATATCCCAATGAACAGCAAGATTCCCCACCAAGTCCAAGCATCTATACAGTAACCGATCTCTTCGAGCGCCCTTTCGCATGTAATACATATGCGCGGGGACTGTCAGCCAATACGCTTGCACAAATTTGATGTCAAGCAATGAGTAAGGGGTAGTACAGGTAATCCGAAACTCACAAGCGATTGGGCGTATCGGAGCCGAATGGGGATTAAGTGGAGAGCACATGGTAAAGACATCGAAAAGGGCGTACTGTACAGATATGACACGACTTGCATGACTATACTAGTACTCTACTGAATAAGTGTCGGCAATCAATCCGAATATTGTGAAGGGAATCCGTCGCCTAAAACTTCCTTTCTAGGATATTGCCATGCTGTTAATTCATCACTAACTCATATTCGATACGGCCATAAGAAGTCAGCCGAGTTCCCCGTCCTATCGCAAGTCTTCAGACTGATACTCACATCATAATATTTTGTCACTCATACGGTAAAAACCTCGATCAGCCTAAGCAATGCCTTCTGCCAGTGATCAAAAGTGGTATCAACCAGCTGAGACGGCACCACAGCAATGTGTTCTCATGGCTTACCCCAATTCTACTTCCGACAACAGCGGTAATCTGCTCGAGGACGGACAGGATGAGATCATTAGCATCGCAAACGCCATTGCAGAGTTTGAACCAGTCATTCTCTTCTCAAGCTCTGAAACACTTGAGAAAGCCAAGACTAGGGCGCACAGTAACGTTTCCGTCGTTTGCGTTAAACAGACGAGCCATTTGTGGATCCGAGACTTTGGTCCTATCTTTGTTCGCTCTAACGACGTCAACTTACTGCAAGGAGTCGACTTCAACTTCAACTACTGGGGACGCAAGCGTGCGCCGTCAGGGGACGAACACATCGCCGAGTTAGCCACCAAACAAATTACCGGCCGACCTGCTCTGAGTGCAGCCATAGTTGCCGAAGGCGGTGGGATGGAGGTTGACGGCGAGGGCACGTTTATGGCTGCTGAAAGCGCCATCATCAACGACAACCGAAACTTGGGTAAGACCAAGGAGCAAATTGAAGATGAGCTATCTCGCCTGCTTGGCGTCCAGAAATTTCTCTGGCTTGCTGGCGAAGTTGGTAAAGAGACGACCGACTGCCATATTGATGCTCTCGCTCGCTTTATCCGTCCAGGCGTCATTCTTCTGAGTAAGCCATCGCCTGAAGGCTGTGGCAAATATGGCAGCGCTTACATAGACGCGCGAGAGCGATTATCCAGGGCAACTGATGCTCAAGGGAGGCAACTTGTGTTGTATGACTGTACGGAACCAGACTTGCGCAACTTAGAGCGAGTATCCGATGGAAAGAACTGTGTTGCGTCGTATGTCAACTTCTTAGTCGTCAACGGAGGTGTCATCATCCCTAAATTTGGCGATCAAGGCAGAGATGCACAGGCGCTCTGTTTATTCAGGGAACTGTTTCCTGATCGCAAAGTCGTTCAGATCTACATAAATGCACTACCTTGTATAGGTGGCGGAATTCACTGCGCTACACAGCAGGTTCCTATCGTCAGCTGACTTCAATGCACACCTACGTTGTAGTGTCGTACGGCAAACAACAAGCGATAAGATAGGGGGAAAGGTTAAGTTAGTTGCTGGCGATTCTCCGAAATTACAGGTGATTTGTTTGTTATTGATCTACCTAGACCAAGAAAGCTATGATTTCCCCATCAGTTCGTTGTGTGCGCCTTTGTGAATCGTTCGAAATCTACTGAGACTACCGTGGTTAAAATCAACTAACGTATATGATAAGTGAGTGTCTCAAACAAGTGTGTGTCTCACTATACAGTGCTACCTAAAAACAGCTTACCCTATAACACTTTTTTAGCTAAAATAAAATAATAGAAAATATTAAAAACTATAATTTTAAGTAATATGGTTAATAAGCATGTGTTATAGATAAGCATATATTATAAAAATCCTTTATTTTATAACATTTCTATCTAATAAGATACTTCTTAATTACTAAATATGCCTTAATTATTAAATAAAGCTAGAA
>JABSSZ010000249.1:0-11802 GCA_013755755.1 Fusarium sp. NRRL 25184
TAAATTGTATTGTATTGTATTAATCATTTACCCGGTCACGACCCGCGCGCTAGTTTAGCCCCAAGTCTAGTTAGTTAGTCAACTTTCAATCCCTCTTCTCTTTTTGATCGGAGCTTAACTCCCCATCCCATGTTGCATCTGAAATTCCTTCCTCCCTTGACACCACATTCCACTTTTTTATCGCCAGTGGCTGACAGACATATATATCCAAGAAAACAGTCTTAGACTTGAATGCCTTTCTTCCATGGATCCTTCTATAATCATCTACGACCTTGTATAATGACCCATGAGTACCGACCAACCTGCGATATCTAAATAGCCTTTCTCCTATCTTTACCCGCCACAGCCTGTCAACGCCGAGCCCGGCATTTACGGTCCCAACCCCAATCAAAGACAGGCGATCTTTCCAACCGTATCTCCTTGTTTAAACTATTTATCGATTACGATTTTTCAATCTTTTGCATGGACTTCACGTCCTGATAGTGTTTTTCAGCGGCCAAACGTGACCAACCATGCACAGCATCAACCTCGAATTCCCTTGGCCTACATCTGAGCCAGCCTTTACAATAACCACTTGGAGCTAATATGGGTCGGGATCAACTAGCTACAAGGTAAGCTTAATTCATATCCCTACCTTGGCTCCTCTTCAACATCAACCATTATATCGTACACATGGCTTCCGTTCCACATTCACTAACCGATTCGCCGTTTTGCAGCTTCGCCATTTCCAAACATCAACCTACAACTTCTGCAGAAGCACCTACCCTCGCCACCTTTCCCGGTCCTGTTTTCAAGACCCCCAAGCCCGGGTCAGGCTCAACTACCGACACCGGGGGCTGGACTCCGCATTTTGCTGAAGATTACTCCATGTTTAACTCGACTCCTGGAAATCTCCGTGGATGTCAAAATTCTTTCGTTGACCCTGAAGCCGCCATGCCTTCCAGTGTCTTCAAGACGACGCCTATGTGGCATGACCACCGCCATAGAAGATTCTTCGACTGGAACAGCGAGGTACTACTCTTCCAAAACTCTAATGCACCATTCGATCCAGCAGTTCTAGATTATATGCAAACAATCAAGAGTTTGTGGCGGCAGCCGGCAGAGCAATCCCGCTGGACAACGACACTCGGTAGAATTCCTGGGCCAAAGAGATTAAATCAGCCCTCGCAATGAGAAAGGGAATTCGTGGCTGCCTTGATGATCAATATGACGAGCTGAAGGAAGACTACCTTTCACACGAAGCCTGGCAAGACCTCGAGGACATTTTCCCTTTTTTGGAAGCCCTTTTCTTTACTACAAAGGACACTGAAGGGAAGGTCAATACTCTGGATGATATGTTGCTCTCAATGGACTATCTAGTTCAGCATTACAAAGAGCAAAAGGAAAAGTGCGCTTTGTCACATCATCCGCGGCTCCAAGCTCGTGTCCTGGCTTCGTGGTTTAAGTTTGATAAGTACTACAAGCTTACCGATGACACGCCAATCTATGCCACTGCAGTACTTCTCCATCCAGCTTACCGCAAGGGTTATTTTGACACGCATTGGGGCCATCAGAAGCAATATATTGAACCAACAATCAAGCCTGCGCGGAAGCTATGGCAGAAGCACTTCAAGCCACGAAGCGAAGAACTCACGCCAACTTCCCAAAATTCAAATATCGGATAGATGGAGAATCCCTTTCGGCGCTTCAAGGCTCAGGCAGCAGGCGCTATTCATGATCAACTCCGAGACGAATTTGACGACTTCATCAGGGTTGTTTATGTCCTAGCAACGTTTTGAATATTTGCTACCGGTAATACATAGACCAGGCAAAGCCTCACATAATCGGTGAACAATCAGCTTTAGATTGGTGGTTTGAGCCGACACGCCAGTTCATCTATCCGAATCTGAGCCAGATGGTTAGCTATCACAATCTTCTCGATCCCACCAATGTCAGCCGAGCCGGAACGGGTTTTCTCAGGTACAAAGCATACTATAGCGCCCGAGCACATTTGGCTAGGAGCAGAGATGGTAGAGATCACCGAGCGTTTGAAGAGCTGGGTGAGGATTTCACCAGGCAAAGAGCGGGCAGTGTTAAGTGGCCGGAGTTGCGTGAGGTCTGAGGTCCACCAGCGTTTTGCATATGGCGACGGCTTAGCTTTGGGTGTCAGAGCGCGAACCGCCTCTAGCACCACTGCCATAAGCCTGTCAGTCTTCTGTTGTATAGTACCTTCCTCCGGGGTGGACTCTAATGCTGCGGCAACTCGGAGGTTGATTTCCTTCCATGGTACGTTTTTGAGCAAGAGCCGGTTTTGAGCTTGCGGGGCCGGGACTGAGACGTCGAACTCTGTCTCGATAGCACGATGATCGGACCCGTGCTCTGTACCGTGTATTATACACTTGACAGTCGAAGACGCTAGGTCCGCGGAAGCGAGGACCAGGTCGACTGTCGTCTCAAAATCTCCACTGCTCCACGTCTTCGTTCCTCTCGGGAGCAGGCTCATAAGTTCAAACTCATTCATAAGATTGATGATCTGATCCGCTTCGCCTTGCCTCCTCAAGGATATATCGTCTCCTCCCATAGCTGGTCGTGCCGGTTGATGTCCCCGACAACTACCACATCCACCAGCCTACCGGCTTGTCCTCTTACGTCTGAGATAACCTGGCGCAGAGCGTTGCAGGTGTGTTGTAACGCCTGGGCGTCTCCTCCTGGTACGTAAACGGAAACGATCAGGACCAGCAGCTCAGGGAATCGCAAGATGGCTGCCGTCATATCCGCTGTCTCGATCTGTATTTGCTCCGCTTCCACATCTTTGTTCACTCACAACATGCTTCGGATCGGCCACCTGCCCTCTCTCCAAACTGTGGGGACCATCTTAACCCATCTATGATGCCCCATAGGGACTGTTAGTAGCCTGCCGTCCTTTTGATGTGCCTGGGGCTCTTGGATCGCTATCGCTGTGTATTCTTGGAGTTGCTTATCGTTCATGAGGCTCTCATGTACCGTATCCTGCTTTCTCACATTCAGTTGAATCACCTGCAACGACCTACTCATGCCGTCTGGGGTGAAGTTTCAGGCAATTTCTACTGAACGACTCATGCGGACCACTGCAGAGAGCACAGTTGGGTATCTGTGCCTGGCACTCACTGTGATGGTGGCCCTCGGCGGCGCATCTTGCACATACTCGATTCTTGCTGCACGAGAATGCCTTGTGACCGAGACCTTGGCAGTTATAGCATTGTTCCGGTCCAGTGATTTGCTCAAATACGCTCGTATATGCCGATTCACCTGCGACGAGAAAGTAGTGATCCTGCAGTAGTCTCTGGCATCGGTGCTCTTAGTTAAGTAGACTACCATGGATCCATATGACTTGGGGTTGACCTTCCGGCTCAGCCAGGCTACCTTGGCAATCTGGACTTCATTCTCCTGGTTTAAGGTTTCTATTGCTCCACGGAGGACATTAAAATCCTGATCGAAAACGGCCATACGGTTCCTACTATCCACTTTGATAGGATACAGTTGGTCTCGAAGGACTCTTGCACCTGGAGCTTTCCTGGTTTCGAGAATGCTCTTGATCTTTTGCATTTCTTCTTCGTTCCTACCGATAATCCTGAGGCGACTAGCATCCCGTCCATCTCTGGTCACTGCGACGCCTCGCCAGTGAAGTTGGTCACTCGACTATTGCATCTCCTGTTCCACGGTCTTGCGGATCATCGTCGGTGTCGCGTCTCCAATTTGATCTTCAGGAACTCTGGATGTGTCTACCGTGCAGAACACCGGTTCTGGAGTTGCTGATCGGACCGCAGATGAAGATTGGCTGGACATGCTGGTGGGTGCCATCCTGGCCGCCTCTGCATACGTCTGAACCGACGATCGTGGTGTTTCAGTCTTGCTCAGCGTATCCAGCTGTAGTCGAGTCTCCTCCAGCTCTCTGCAAACCTAGGTGAGCTGGTCTCGGACTTGCGATAATTCTTGTGCGACCTGGGCCGTGGCCCTGGCGACTTCCTCGGCCATGCGATTACTGAGCTTGGTGAACTCGAGCTGGAACTCAGTCTTCATCACTTCGACTCTCTTATTAAAGTCCTGCTCTAGGAGTTATTTAAAGCTCTAGATTGCCTCAACCATACCATTAGCTGACTTAGGGGCAGTCTGCTTCCGAGCTCGGTTTTGTTCCAGAGCATCCACCAAGGGCCTGAATCTCCGCCAGGCGATTCTCAGGTCTTATAAAAGTGATAAATAGGATAAATGGAAGTTACTTAACAAGAAGATCGTTTTTCTCACCTCAATACAGTCCCCTCTCCCTACACGCAGTGATGTTGGAATTACGGAGAGCTGGAAAATCGCCCCTGAGCGGGATTACTACAAGGATCAAATTACTTCCGCCGTATTGCCATACTTATGGAATATAACATCCCTGGATGGAATATGGATTAACACGTATGGATAGAAAGCCTGTAGATAGATGGAACCAGAGATTGCTCTCACGAGATAGAACACGAATGTATAGAAACATACAGATACAGACTTGTTCACCTTTCTATGCTATGCAAAGATATAAATCAGTAAAAAAGCTCCGGGCCAAAATAACGTTACAGGACAAGCGTGAGCGACCTTGAACGCCTTGCATAAAGGACAGAAGCCCCAGTAATCGGGACTAGGCAAAACTGAAAAAGTCCAGAGGATAACCTCTCTGTTCGTCGTTATTTTCTTTATCAACATGTATTGCCTTGCCCATGTTTTGACCGTACTCATACATACTTCCTGAACCCATTGACTCTACGCTACCACTGGTCCAGTTTGCTCCAATATGAGGGAGCTTGTTTGATGCTGACTCATGCATACTCCACTCAATGTTTCCAAACTTTCCTGGTTCCTTCGTTAAGCCAAAATCGACCATTCCTGACATCATGCCAGTCGACATGGCAGCGTTCTGGTTCAAGACTGAACTGGCACTGAGACCAGCAGTACTAGATGTCCAGTCGATGGCACGATGAAAGTGACCCTGAGCAAAAGACGGTTGCAAGTTAGGCAAACCCCAATTGTCTGATAATTGATTGGAGATGCTTGAATTGTTCATCCCCCCTACCATGTGTCGCGAAGCAATTCCGGTATGATACACGTTGACAGCATTTCCACCCACCAAGCCTAGGTCGAGTTGGTCTGGTTGGCTGTGCACGCTCATAGGGAAAAGGATTGAGTCAAGCGGTGGTTGACTTTGTTGACCATATGGCATGCCATAGGCTTTATCAGCAAGAGATGGCGTGGGTTGCGACGGCGTACCAAGAAACGGCGGCTTGGACGAAGCAAAGTCTGAGGTTTGTCGGTAAACAGATGGCCATCTCTTCTTGAGAGGTGGACTGAACTTTGCATCCGCTTCTCGCCTGACTAGAACAAAGGGGGCTGATGTATTGCTGTCGAGAGAGTCACCACTTCTCGCGCTGCTGGCTCCCCCACTGACGGGTTGGTGACCCGTGCTACCGCTGCGCGACCGTGAGTCATCGCTCATGTTGCTCCGAAGCTGTTCAAGCACGGCTTTGAGTGTATTATCCATCCTACTGGCTGGATGATATGTGGGACTCATATCGCTAACAGCATCTGATAGAATCTCGAGATAGCCGATATAAGTTTGGCAATTTGGCTCGCTACGCTGATACGCGAGTGCAGCGATCAATGCGATAGACGCAGTACCAGCATGCTGGATCCCAGTTATGAAAATCTTGCGTCCATCGAACCGCTGACGGTGCTGCCAGAATATGCGGCCAACGCGTATCGCCTGCTGGGTGCATATACCGCGTGCTAAAGACGTGCGACTCCCGTGGACAGCCCGTTGACGATCATCTGTCGACATCGATGAACCTTCTGTGGCGTGGCCGAGATGGTGTCCGGGACTATCTGGATTTGCCATTCTATCACTGTCGGGACTGGGATGTGATCCTGTGCTAGCGTTGTCCCCTGATATTGAACCATACTTGGCCCATGGTCGATGGAGCAAAATCATGGTTACATGATACTGCTGATGCAATAGAAAGAAGCTGTAAGGAGCTGTCTTGACATTGCTTGGCTTCCATGTCATGCGATCGGGCAATCGCCGATACCAGTTTTGAAGCTGCTTGTCAAGATTGATGACCTGTAAATAACTGTTTTCCTCTGCTTCATTTGTAGCACACATGCCATTCTGTTCCACAGCTTTATTGGAACTAGTTAGATCTCGTATTTCTACAATGAGGCCCGTTAGTTCCATTAGCTCGATGAGCTGTTCGTAGATTTCGGCGGCCAAATCCAGTTTGGAAGCGTCAAATCCTAAGGAAACAAGTTGTGAAAATCGGCTTGAAAGGGAGTCAACATCTTGGCTTTTAATAGCAAGAGGACGGCCCAGGAATAGTCCCCAATATTGATCGTAGATAACGCACGCTTGCATGACCATATTTCGAATCTTGGTATCTTGTTCAGATATGTTACTTGTGCAGTCGAGATGTAGACCGACATCAAAAGCAAGGCGATTTGCCATTCCTAGACACAGTCAGTTTGAATGAATTCCAAAACAGGGCTTCTTACCAGGGCTCACCTGAATACATCCAACCAGTGTTATCTCTGCCAACACCACATTCGAGATCACCAAGTAGCAGTAAGGCTTGGACACTAGGGATCCCACCTGGGCGCTCGAGCTCGATGTCGAGCATGTGCTTGGCTTCTCGATGGAGCGTGCTTTCTCGTGGATTCACTGTGATTTTGCGCATATCGTCTCTATCCATATCAGCTGCACGATATCCCATACCCAATACTGCTATGTGGAGGAAATGAGAGTAGAACTTGGAAGATTTTGATATCCGATCAGCTTCAAAAGCAGCTCGATCAATGATCTGGATAACCGAATTGTAATATTGGAAAAATTGATCTATGAGATAGTCGTGTGTCTCGCAGGTCAATGACTGAATGATCTTCTCTGCTCGGCGAAACTGCTCCAGCGGCTCACAAGTATCAGATAGGCTTGTGGATTCAGCATAAACATGACTGTTGGCAGTGGGGCCGAAGAAACGTAGTTGTCCAGAGATTTAGTCGAATGAAAGGTTGCCTTTTGTAGATAGGAGTCGATGGACAATGTCCTCTTGATTTGAGTCTAAGACACGAAACGGCGAATCCACGTTCGAACGTGAATGCAGCTGTCGTTTCTCACGTTGGTTCCCAGCCCCGGACTTATTCTCATGTATTGCAAAATCATCAACGTGAGAATCCGGCAGGGAGTGGTCTTCGTTCCCCATGGACCTTGGATCAGACTGTGGCGATAGGTCTAGGTTACCCGCTGTACTCGTTACGCTGCCTTGAAAATCGCGCCTTGTCTTCGGAGGATGAGTCACAGGAGGTGGCGCAACACCTTTTTCTAAAAGTAAGCCTTCCAGCATGGAGATTCGATCTGACAATGACGACATGTATGCTTTGGAGATAGGTCTGAGAAGATTCTATTAGCCTTGGCTCATGACAAGGCCGAGGTACATGAGCTCATACCGTCTGCGTTCATCGTTATTCTTGATGATACACTCAGTACCGGACTTTGAGCAAGCGGTGCATTCAGTCTGGTTCCCAAGAACCACGCACCGAATCCTTCGGTCGCGACATGATGCACAGGCGACAGAGGCGCGATGTCGTATTTGTTGTTTGCTGGTTTGACGCGCAGTGTGGCTTTTGGGGGAGACGTTCTTGTGGCTCGCATCCAGGTTAGGGGCATCTTTTGCACCTGCCGAAAGAGCCATGGCGAGCTGCAGACGACTGATTGCAGTTGGTCCCAAAGGAGCTCACTATTTGCGAGGCTGATGGGCCTCGGATACTAAACGTGGTTTCAAATACGTCTGAAAAGAAAGGATCTGGTGGGTTCGGGTGAAGGTATTTTTAATTAAATACTTGATGGATTTTCAAAGTGGAAATGGTAGGGAAGGAGAATCGGTGGTCTGCGACGGCGAGGGGGGGGTGCGGGGACGAACCTCTGCGACTGCAGTAAGTCTCCAGTGATGAAACTCAAATCAGCACGTACCTTAGCATGCATGACTTTTTCACCGCGGTGGCAAATTCGTGTAGTATCAGATTTGAAAGTAAGAACCTTCCTATGATCAGATGTTTCCATAATTAGTCTAACGATGGAGCAGTTACCTACTTGAGGCTTACCGCACGTTGAAGGGTATTGTAATAGCAATTAAAATGGACTGAGGCCGAGGGTCTGCCTTATTTCAGGCTGGCAGTTCTGAAGACCCCAATTTTGAACATCTCATATCAGCTGCCTATCCCCATCAGACCTGTCATCCTTTTCGTTGCAGACATTCGAATTATTTGGCGCTGATGGGCTCAAAGTATTCAATTAGGGAACCCCAGCACTTGGAAGTCCGTTGATGAGATGGCTTGCTTGAACCAATAACACTTATGTGTCAGGCACCACCTGATCGGCAATAAGCCTTAAGTCTGGGCTTACGGAGCCTCCGTAATGCCTTGATTGGCCAACGCAGCGGTCGAGACCATTTCGTTGAGGGGTGAGTTCAAACTTCACAGGGCATCCAGCAGCCAGGGCTCCCCTACATACATGATCACACGATGATCGATGGATCGTCATGTGTTATCTTACAAAAACTTTCCGTGACCATACATATGTCCTCCACACTTATACCCTATAAGTGGATAGATGCGCCGGCTTCCCTCGAGGGCCGGTGCGAGTTTTTGACCTAACGCACGGCAATATCACCATCCAGATATCACAAACACCGCAAATGTGGTTCCGCCCTATCCCCCTCATCCTCATTAAGGATGAGGATCTTACATACCACGGGAAGATAGTAAGTGTCAGGTATGAAGAAGAGCGACTTCGAGCAATTCACGCGACGATGTGCATCTGCGAGCACCGGGGCCGGCCAAGGGTAAGGCCCAACTTGATCATGCCAGACCGAAGATAAAGAGGAGATTGCCAACGCCAGCTAGCTTCCTTGCGATACCCTTCGCCCGAGAATCCAGACAAGTCATTGAGTCCAAAGGTCGGACTATGACAACGGATAGGCTATGGAGTGGGGAATATCTCCACGGCCGCCGTAGAGCTGGGCGAGCCTTGCCTCTATGGTGGGCCCATGTTCGCACGGTGGATGGGATGTTATCTAGCAGATACTGAGGAGAATGAATAGTGTTCAAATCATACGTGAGAGGGGTCGGGGTTGGGTATGATTCTCTTCTTGGGCTATTCTCAAATTGGTACAGATGAGCAGGTATAAGTTTGGAAAGGTTAGTGCGTTTATGTTAAAGCTGGCTTCAGTCGGTTGCTCTTCACGAATCGCTTGCTTTGTTTCTCGTATACTTCAATAGCTTTAACGCTCCGCTGCCATCCGTGATTTATATAATAGACATAAGTTGAGGAACTACTTACGGATGTAAGCCGAGGGAAATATATAGTTATAGTATTAACAATAGATCATGCTTTAATCTAGTAGTGGCTCCCAACAAACTGCGCTGCAGACTAATCACAAAATGAACCAGTTGTGATGTTAGACTTGGATGCCGCCTAGGTAGTAAAGGTGCTATATCCAGATGTAGGATTCGTTGCATCATTCGCTTCTGCTCTCCCGAGGGAGACCTTCATGCTGATCAAGAACGAAGTAATCCTATCAGGAAGCGCAACCGCTGAATTCCTATGTCGTGCATAATCAGGAAGCCAGGCCGAGGTCTCGCACAAATAGATAACCCTAAGGAATGAGTGTCGGAGAAGCGGATCGGCATATCTACGAAGTCTAAGGGCAGCAAAAAACCCTTCAAGCGGGGACAGGTAGTGAAACTCAAGCTGGGGATGGCTTATTGTAAAGGGAGATTTGCGCCCCTAGAACAACATTAGGCCCTGGTCTGTTACAATGAACGCAAAGTCAGCTTGTCGATCCCAGGGAAACAAGACCAGTCTTACACCTTCTGATACCTGCCCAGTTTCGACGGTATCTCCGAACTGTACTCCGATGAACGGCTCTGCTTCCATCTAACAATTGAGCGTGGATGAGCACTTGTCCCAAAGAGCCCCAAAGCCACGTTAATACGCCATTCAGAGGTCCTGGGCTATCAGTCCACCGGAACCAACTTAGTCCCCAGATGAACTCATCTCATTCTCTTCTCATATTCCTGGTTCGACGCTCGAGGTTTGCAGATAGAGCTAAGACGCGTCGCGTCATCGTGAGTCATAGCCCTCGCCTCATCTTGCTTTCCACTTTCAGTGACCAATCATAACGATCAAATTTGCTCCGAGGACTTCTGTCCAATCACAGGATGGAGATGGGGGTTGTATTCTAGCGAGGTGTGCAGCGTCGAGCAACCACCATAATAACCAACCAGTTATTGACTTAAAACCCAGATCTGCATTGAGCAAGAACTTAACCCCAAGAATGAGATGACTGAGGTCTAGTACGGAGTAAGCCCCTCACCCGCCTCAGTGCTCAGATGATGGGCTGCGCGCACCCTTGGTCACCTCTTTAATCTAGACCGCGGATTTAATGGACCTTTATGCTACCCATATGCAGCCAGGCGTCACTGAGTTGCCACTCAAGCGAGGCAGCCGCGCCTTAGGCTTAGAGCCGGTTGATGCTAGATGCAATCCAGAAGCGGTAGGACGTCCGTTCCACTCGCATCAACCTCCCGCAAAACTGATCTCAAACCCAAGCTCTTAACATTACCAAATTATCAAAAGTTTCTAGGCGCTCACCTCTATACCTACAGATTCATTCAACAAGTCACTGGCAGCCATTTACAGAGAGTATCGTTACGCCATTGTTCCTACCTTCGGCAGACAAATGAGCCATAGTAGGTTTATTTTTACAACCATGCCTGACTAGTATGAGCTGATGTTCTGAAGTAGAGGCTCATATGAACTCCGTTCCGTACATGGACGGGGTGACAATGCTCGACGGCGACACCCCAGACGTGACTATCGGAGACGATCTCACTGTATACGATCCGACCGTTACGTTCTACCCTCGATGGGAGCTCTCGGAGTCTGTGAACCCGCCAGCCTTTCTGGGCGCTTTCCAGAATGAAGTCGACATAACTACCCTATCCAGACAAGACTACCTTCCCCAAGACCAATTTTTATTCTACGGGGAATCTAGTTCGGGAGACCGTTGGGTCGATACATACTCCACCGTCAAGAACCAGACTCTATTACCTGAACGCCTGGTAACGGTCAATGACGAACCACCTTCAGCCTTGACTCCTTCACTGCAGTTGTCTCAAGAGCCACCCAAAAAGCCCGGCCGAAAGAGTAAGAGGCAGCTCAGTGAGCGCGTAGCTCCAAAATCCGCTAGACACAATGCCAGAGGAGACAATAATACGGACGATCAGAAGAGAACAGGGATTGTTGCTGACGGAAGTGGGATCAACGTAAGCAACGGCATGACGAATCGCAAACGCGCGAAACATAAGCAAGTGCAAGAGAGAAACCGCATCGCTGCCGAAAAATGTCGCATGAGAAAGAAGGAGGAACTTGCGAGACTCCAGTCTAATGAACAAGCTATTGAGCAACGCCATAGGATGCTATCTAGCTGCGTGGATGACCTGAAAGAAGAGATTATACATCTCAAGACGCAGCTGTTACAGCACACAAGTTGTAACTGCACCCTAATACACCATCACATTGAGAAAGAAGCACAGTGCTATACTGACGCTCTGGGATTGAGGTGACCACACTATATACGTAGCCTCAATGGATTAATATAAGGTGATAAGGTGGATCCAGGCATTACTGACAAAGAGAATACTACCTACAGGAGGGTATAAGAGATTAGCTTCAATCACCTAGTTAGACTAACTCACCGCCACCCC
>JABSSZ010000250.1:0-11731 GCA_013755755.1 Fusarium sp. NRRL 25184
AGAGGTCTGTGAGAATGACCAAGACGTACTTCTCAAGCTGGTAGGCGTAGTATTCGGCAGTGGTGAGGGCGAGACGGGGAGTAATAATACGCTCAATACTGGGCGGGGTCAGTCTAGTCTCAATTGCATGATATCCTGACGGTTGCGCTTACGTAGGGTCGTTCGCGAGGTTTAGGAAGAGAGTAACACGCTCCAAGCTGCCGTTCTCCTCGAAATCGCGAGTGAAAAAACGCGCAGTCTCGTAGTTCACACCCATGGCGCCAAAGACGATGGAAAAGTTCTCCTCGTGACCGTCGTGGACGCCCTTGTTGGTAACACCCTGCTTCTGGATCAGACCAGCCTGACGGCAAATCTGAGCGGCGATTTCGTTATGAGGCAGACCGGAGGCGGAGAAGATGGGGATCTTTTGTCCTCTGGCAATCGAGTTCATGGTGTCGATGGCAGAGATACCGGTCGAGATCATCTCTTCGGGATATTCCTAGGGTTGTTAGCCAAAGCGTGAACACCGGAGCGCCTGCAGGAAGCCTTACACGAGAATAGGGATTGATGGGACTGCCGTTGATGTCGAGGTAGTCCTCGGCCAGCACCTTGGGACCCTTGTCGATAGCTCGTCCAGACCCATCAAAGATACGACCAAGCATGTCGTCAGACACACCGAGCTTCAAGCTCTGCCCGGTGAACTCGACTTTAGTCTATTACGTCTCAGTCCAAATTTCTTATTATGGCACTCATTGTTGCCTACCTTCTTGACATCGATACCGGAAGTACCTTCGAAGACCTGTTACACTTATTAATCGCCTTGTTGAAATATATCGCGTTTCGAGGAAGTACCTGTACGACCGCTCGATCACCTGTTCATCACTGTGAGCCTGTGCCGCGTCATTACCTCCAGGGTTTGTTTAATAACCGCACGAACCTCGAGCTTCCAGGACCTGACCCGATCGCTCCATGCCATCGGGAAGAGTGAGCGTCACGATCTCATTGTATCGCGGAAATTTGACCTAGTGTTGTCAGCTGGTAAGATATAGGCTGAGCGGGTCCTTGCATGCTGACGTACGTTCTCGAGGATGACGAGGGGGCCGTTGACGCCACCGACGGTGTTGTAGCGAATCCTCGGGATGACCGAGTAAGACGACGATTCGCGTGGGTCTCCCATAATGAGCGCTAGATCGAGCAAGGTGCGGGAGAGCAGAATGGGAGGTAGATGAGGATGGAGAAGCCGATCCAGAAGATGGTAGATGAAGTTAGGAAACGGGGAGGACGCCTCAAGGTGGGCTGAGGTTGGAGGAGGTTGAGTTAGCTTCACCAAAATGGAGCACCCTGCGCCAGCTCGAAGACGCACGACCAATAAAGTCACTGGGAAGCTGGTACTAAGTTTTCTTTCTCTAGGGTTGCCGAATAAAGCTACTTTGGTTGTAGCTATCTACTCTTCCCATTTGATCGGAGAATTGTGGAGGTCAGCTGGGCAGATACTGTGAGATGCACAAAATACCATCTCGGCCGTGGGATGAACGTGGAGGTATAACGACAAATTAAATGGGCAGCAGCTTCCCTTGTCAGTTATATGAAACTCGACAGTGTCTGGCGGGACCAGGTAAGGGCGGTATCGACCAAAGGTTTGTCAGATTTTCACAGTGGAAATGATGAGAAAGGAGGATTGGCGGGTTTATGCGAAGAGGGAGAGGGTGCGGGGACATATCCCTTTGACTCCGGTAAGCCTCTAGTTAGTCACAGAACCAGCACGCACCTCAGTAACCCCATCTTCCCCTTTTGTTATCCCTCCCCTTTTTATTACTTTATATTTAGAAACGACTTATCGCTACGTAGCTACTATCCAGAGTCGGGTTCGAGTGACTGAGCCACATCCGTAGTAAAAACATACGTTTTAGCGATTGCTAAGATTTACAAGATGCCAAGGACGCGGTCGGGGAATCCCGTCGCTCGGAAGTGCGTCCACAAGATGGCTCGAACCAATAACACTTATGTCTCGGGCACCACCTGATCGGCGACAAACCTTAAGCCTAGGCATACGGAGCCTCCGTAATGGTTTGATTGGCCAACGCAACGGTCGAGACCATTTCGTTGTGAGGGGTGAATTCAAACTTCACAGGGCATCCTGCAGCCAGGCGTCCCTACATACATGATAACACGATGATCGATGGATCGTCATGTGTCTAAGGAAAGCTTCTATACTAATTTTTCCGTCATTGGTGTGCATGTATGGTGTGTTGTGTGTTGTCTCATAGACTTCTCCATGATAATATATATGTCCTCCATCCTTATACTGTATATTCTGACAGATGCCCTAGCTTCCCTCTAAGGCCTTTCCGAATGTATCATTTAACACAGGATAATATCACCACCGAGACGTCGCGAACACCACAAATGTGGTTCCGTCCTATGCCCCTCATCCTCATCACGGATGAGGACCTGACATACCACGGGAAGATATTGAGCGCCAGGTATGAAGAAGGGCGACTTCGAGCAATTCACGCAACGATGTGCATCTGCGAGCACCGAGGCCGGCCAAGGGTAAGGCCCCACTTGATCATGCCAGAATGAAGATAAAGAGGAGATTGCCAACATTAGTTAGCTTCCCCAGCAACACCCTTCGCCCAAGCATCTAAATAAGTCATTGAGCCCAGAGATCGGAATGTGATAACGGATAAGCTATGGAGTGAGGAATATCTCCACGGCCGCCGTAGAGCTGGGAGTCTTGCCCCTGTGATGGAGGATGGACCCTATTCAGCTGATCGTTGGAGAGAATGGATGGAGGAAGTCACGCTTAACTTAAGCGGCTTAAGGCATGCAGTCGTGAGTGGTTGAGTCATGTGAGAAAGGTCTAAGGGTATCGGTCCACGGGAATCAACTTAGTGCTTAAACGCAGCTGCGCAGACGGACTCATTTCATTATCTTCCCCATATTCCTGGTGCGGCCAATGCTCGAGGTTTGCAGATTGAATTAAAACGCGGCGCGTCATCGCAAGTCATAGCTCTCGCCTCATCTTACTCTCCAGTTTTCACTGACCAATCACAACAACCAGATTCGCTCCGAGGACTCCTGTCCAATCAAAGTATGGAGAGGGGGGTTGTATTCTAGGAGGCCTGCCAAAGAGTGGGGTTCTCTTATGTTGCCGTATAAGATCAGTTATCCTGGGCGTCATAAATATTGCAGCTACCACTACTTCTACTCGACAATATTACACGGTTGGCGTTACGTCTCACACGGGTATCGAATTCCTTCGCATTATGAGTGCCTCGAGAACCCCACAATGCGAAGATTATGAGATTGCTGTCATAGGCTCCCTGCCCCTGGTCCATGACGCTATTTCGCTCATCTTGGACAAGGTTTGGAGCCAAGATCACGACAACAACACGACCGTCATGAGAAATGCAAGGAAGTTTACAACTGGCCGTGTAGGCAACCGCAACGTTATGCGGGTCTTGCTATCGACACTAAGCAAAGCCAACACAGCCAGCACAATTACGGGGATTCGCTCCGTCTACCAGAAGGTACAGCTGGCTTTTGTCATTGGGGTTTGCGGTGCTGCACCATTTTACTGGGGAGATGAAATTTCGTTTGGTGATGTGGTCATCAGTGATACCTTTTATCACTCTAACTCAACGGAACGGCAGCCAGACAAGTACTTGCAAAAACCACTGATATCAACATTAGCTTGGCAAAAAATGTTCAGAATTTACTTTCCATGTTCCAAACTGACCATGGTGCCGATTGGTTGGAACAGCGGACGACGGTGTACTTCCTTCAGCAGCTCCAGACCAAGGCCGCACTAACGACCCCTGAGAGCAGGTACAACTGCCCTGGAACAGATGTGGGTAAGCTATTCAAGCCAGCCTACCGTCATAGACAAAAGTTGTCGTCAAACCGGGTCTATTGCGAGTGTTTTTCGAATTCAGTTCACGACGATAGTCTTGGCTCGGCGTGCACTGACTTGCAATGCAAGGATGAGCATATCCTTACTAGGAAAAGGCTGCAGATCAAATGCCTAGCGGAGAATAATAACAACAATTCAGTTCAGACACCCTCGATACATGTTGGATCTGTTGCATCAGTCGAATCGATAATTCATTCGGCGAGTGAACGAGACAAAGTCTTGACCGCAACAGCAGTGATTGCATTCGAAACTCAGGGCCCTGAACTTTGGGATGAAGTCCCATGCATCCTGGTCAATGGAATCTGTGATTATGCTGTTGACCAAACGCAAGAGGGTTGGCAGGAATTTGCGGCCGCAACGGCCGCATCAGTGTTCAAGGCCATGCTGCAACGCTTAACCTTCTCGGAGGCCATATTGGATTCGCCCAGACCGTTTTAAAGGTTATGTATATCCCGGTTTCAAGAGGCTGTGGTACAGCTTCTGGTTGAGAGTAAGGCGGCTATTGAGACGAAGGATCACGATAGCTGGATGCCATTGTTGTGGGCTGCTGTGACAGCGCGTAAAGCCGCAGTCCGACTGCTAAAAATCATACAGCGATGCATCGCCTAACTCTGCCCGTGCCACAAGCCGGCGGCATCTCGTATCCTCGCGAAAAGTCCGAGATGGTTGTCAGTGAGATTGTTTATACTGAGCATTAGTACTCAGTAAAATATATTCATTAAACTTTCTTGTTCATTGTTAAGATGAGAGGTTTTCTTGGCCTCATGTCTCTACATGATTTGATCTGGAACTTGAAATTTGTAGGCCTTCTAGATTTTTAATCTGAATCCTGAAAGAAAAGCCAATTGTTTGATCGTCCAACAAGGGATTCAAGGCGCAGGGACTCCGGCAGTTTCATGCTTCCTACATGCAAGCAGAATTATTGCAAGTATCAGAGACAGATATTATTTTTCCTGACTTATAGTCAGACCCTCCTGGAGGTGAAATGTTTGACAGTTTACTATCGACCATTCTTAAAAATGGTAAAGACTAGGGTGCGTTATGTGCAATAAGCAAAGGTCACTGTACCCTATTGACTAGAATGTGGAGGCTGGATCTTGATAGTTCAGACGCAGAGGTTAGAATAGGCATGAGTTACCGGCAACTAAGAAATGCTGGCCAATCTAAGCAGTAACCTGATTGTAGGCGATCTATATAGCCTGATCAATTTTAAATTACCTATTGTCCCTGATGCATGAAAGAAGCCTTCCACTGTGCCCAGATGCAGTTCATGTTAGGATGTAGAGAATAGTCTAATAGATCTACGGTTTCTCAAATCAAGTTTCAAGTTATGATAGTGATGTCTAATTTCACCAGAACAATTCTTTTCCCACATTTGCCTGCAATATGAGCGTCGTAATGGATATTATGGGGATGTTTATAGAGTCTTGGGACTATACAGGAACATAGCGAACGATATAGAAAGCGTAATTATTTGAAGCACGAGCCTTATTGTAACTGATAACAATAATCATCTGCCCGTCATAGAAAAACACATTGCGTATAAACAGCTTTGAGTTCAGGTATCAAATACTGGTCACCTCCGTCCCCTAGCCGGGCAGACCGGCTCTGAAGTGAATTGCTGCAAAAGCGGATTTGTTAAGTTCGATACCAGCACTGAGATACTTATGGCAAGTCTCTGCATTCCAGTATCCGGATTTCGTGAAACGTGTACCACGGAACGACAATTTCTATAGCCTATAGAGTAGCATCTGCCATATATCTACCAGGTTGTTCTCAATTTTATCAATAAATAACCAGCCCGCTTTCCGACATATCAAATCATCTCGAATGACAGAAACGTCAACATCCGGCTCCCACCCTAACATCATCTCGCCTACTTGCTCTTATACTGCTTTTACAGCTTTATGATAGACCTTACAAAACTCTAATAGCCGGACTATTTTGTCGTCACCGATTGTGAATGACCGCCCGTCAGGGGCCTAGGCTAGGTTGCCTGGCACTCCCTCCCGTTTCACGATAGATTTTGCGAATGCTTTCAGTTCAATCAGCTCTCCAAATGGTGTGTAGCAGCCCCGCAGTAGGTACTTGCAGCGGATGAACGAAATGCGGTCGGGTTGTGACGGATAAGCTGTCCGATAAGGCCAGGCGAGATCAAGTATATTGTAGGCATAAACAGGGATGGCGTATTCGAGGAACAGAAGCCGGCCGATCTACACAAGGGCGGCTAGTCTGGATGACAAAGCATGGGCTGAATGAAAAGCAAAGGACGATCCGTGGATACCTAAAGCGGCTGTAAAATGGATGATAGCAGATGCAGACATATCTCCAGTAGGTTCCTGGTACGTCCAGAAAATCATCGATAGTTGGAAAATGGCCTCAGATAGATGTAACCAAAGGCCGGACGGGAGAGAAAAGGCCGGGTCAGTATCTTTGGCATCTTCGGCACGATTCCCGTCATGGTCTTCGTTGCTTTCGTTGGACTGGTTCCCAACCTCCGACCCTTCATAGTCAGTCAGATAATCTTCCTCATCTCCATCATCATAGTCACTAGGCTCGTCTTCCTCTTCATCCGATGCTCCATTAGAGTTCAAATCCGGAGGTGCAGTCTCACGCTGCAAAAGAGAAACCAGATATAATATATGGCGGATCATGATATTTTCATCACTTCGGAGTTGCAAGTTGAAGATTTCTCGCCGTTGGTGGTTATCGAAATTGGAAACTCTGAACACGTAACAAATGAACCGTTTCCATATATCAACATAGTTTCTCATGCATCCAACAATCCTGAACTCGTGAGGCCAAAAGTTGTCTTTCCAATAGGTATTCATCCAACATCGAGACCTATATGAGGTTTTTAGGAGCGTGTATGTTGCACGATCGATCATGAGGTCGATGCCGCGAAGTATAACTCGTAGCTGGGCTTCTACGGCGGCCGGACTTCGGGGTGGTTCATCGTGCCATTGACCTACCATGCAGTACCCACCTGCCGGTCATACCCACCTACCGGTCAGCGAAAAAATAATGAGGTCGGATTCTTTATTTTGGTTTATTTAATATTATATATTGAGGGTTGAACGTTTTGATTCACTTGCTAATAGCGTACGTTACTGCTAAGGATACAAATACCTACCAGCAGCACTGTTACGAAATATCCGCGTCAAAAGTTCTGGTTCCTAAATGCATGAACTGTCTTATTTATGGAGAAGGATTTATGATTGAACTATTTACGTAGACATCTCCACATTGAATTTGAACAGCGCGTTTGCAGTAACGAACCTAATGCAGTCTTAGACCTCGGCTCGGCATGCACCTTGAGGCCTGACAATAAGTAAAACATTATTACATTCGTTTCAGACAACTGCCCTACTAACTCCCAAATTCCTCTTCCTGTCCTCTTATAGCTTTTAGACATCCTGTTTGCGAGGGTGGCGATGCACTTCATCAGAAACTCTTCCTAAATCAAGAACCCTTGTGGCACTGTCCAGCCTTGAGATTTGCTGGTGTCTCGCAAGTGTTGCACTTAATCACATTGCCGCTACCCTTGCTGTTGTTGACAATGTCGACGTCATTATCGCGAAGAGTATTTCGAATGACGACGTTATCCTTTGCCACAGCCTTGTGCCCAAGGGCGATGCATGAGAGGGATAGTCCGCCTTGTGGAGTAGCTTTGCACTCATCATCAGAAATGAGAATGCCTGTACCTTTGCCATCGTCATGCTGTCCCTCGATCACGTTATCACGGACCACGGTATCGGAGGCTCCATCGAGAGTGATTCCGGTCGTCGAACCTCCGCAAGCAGCCGCAGGCCCCGACTTGCTGATATGGTTGTGGATGAGTTGGACACCTCGGACTCCTGGGTCGACATAAATTCCATTGCAGTTGTCGTGCAGGTTATTGTACGCAAGAGCTGTGCCGCCAGTCTGAACACAGAGACCGATGAACACCTTGGAGATCTCGTTCTTTTTGATCAGGACATCAGAGTAGTTATCCATGCAGATGCCGATGAATCCACCTTGGGTGGTCGTGATGATGTTCTCAGAGAACACTGTGTTGTATGAACCAAGAGTGAGAGCGCCGTACGCTGGGGCATCGGTGAGCTTGTTCTTGTATACGTTGGTGTCCTTGGCCCCGATGACAACTACGTTAACGCCAGAGAAGCCGCGTACATCAAAGCCAGTAACAGACACGTCCCTAACCGGCTTGCCCACCGAGGCAACCCTTGCGTGCTCGGCCTGGAAAGGGGCCTTCTTGACATTGTACCCCGCGACACAGATACCCGCATCCGTATCCACTCCTTTCTCGTTCTTTGTGACACCTGTGCACACATTCTTGACGTATTTAACAGGCGGGACAAGGATAGCGCCGTGGCCAACAAGTTCAATGCCGTCCTTGTTGATGAGGAGTTGCTCATGATAGGTGCCAGCTTCAACGACAATACGATCACCAGGAGAAGCGTTGCTTATAGCGTGTTGTATACTCCTTCCATGTTTGACGTAGACAGTGTGACCGTAGCCGTAGTAGTTGCTCTCCTTATACCCCGAGGCGTCTTTGTTGTCCTTGTACTTATCCGGATATGCACAGCAGTACTTGTCCTTCCAGTCACATTTTCCACCGCGGGCTGTAGAGGTTAGCATTCTGTAACCTACAGAGCTATGACAATTTACCGACCTTCTAAGCCGTTGGAGGTGTCATGGCCCGAGAAGGGCGAAGCAGAAGCAAGGCCAAGGCCAGCAAGTGTTAAGGTGAGCTTCATGGTGGCTAAGCGGTAGAGTGTACTTAGTTCGACAAGGCTTGAATGGTGAACTTGATGCGAAGGGTAGGTTCAGGTAAAGAAACACCTCGAATTGAAGAGGGGTTATATACAGTAAGGGGCAATAAGTTTGAATCCAGGCTCAAGCACCAGTTCTGGCAATCTAGCTCGCGCGGAGATCTATATAACTTGATGAGGTATACAGTAGCTCGATAAAGTAACTCTCATCAGCCCTAATCGGGACCTTGCCGGGTACAGGCTTATGCCTGATCGGGCTAGTTGATGGGCGTCGACATAAGTTTAGTTTTCATACTTTTTGCCTCCCACTGTAGTACTGATGCGCACGAACGTTTCTCAATCCGCCAACAACTGCCATCTCTCCGAGCACCAACTAGACCTGCCTTTGTATCCCTAAGATGCAGCCACTTAACCTTGAATTCGCTTGTTGCTACCTGAAACGGCAAGCTGATAATTAACAGGAGGTGGAATAGTAATTGGCATCGAATAGCGGTTTAGCCACTGGGGTATGGTGTCGGGGGTAAGGCGCTGATAGGTGCCGAGCAGTAAAAAGCATGACTCAACATTGACGAGAAGGCATTGCCAACAAGCCTTTTTGAGAAAAAGAAACTTCACCAAAACATCATAATCCAGCTGTCCTACTTGCGCCTTGCAGTTGAGGATGTTTGCCCTAGACCGGTATAGTATGGCGTTCGAGATCGAGGCATGAGAGAGGCCTCGTGCAATGTAGTAAAATTGGAAAATTTGGAAGATCAAATTGGCGTCCTTGGATAGAGCGGTGACGCTACGTAAGTCCCATACATCAAAACGCTCACTAGTCACTCTGAGCAAGCAAGTATTTATATGGGTGAGATTGCAGGGAGACTCGACGAGAAATGTTCACTGAAATGAAGC
The DNA here is from genome assembly GCA_013755755.1 of Fusarium sp. NRRL 25184. NCBI lineage: Eukaryota > Fungi > Ascomycota > Sordariomycetes > Hypocreales > Nectriaceae > Fusarium > Fusarium sp. NRRL 25184. The sequence continues at coordinate 9,562 of JABSSZ010000250.1, forward strand.
ACCCAGTTCCTGTAAATTTAGGGGCCACGATGTCTAACATGGCACATCTGGGAGACGCCACAAAACACAGTTCATCCTCTGGTACGTCTTGACGAATGCTCGTCTTCCAGCCGCCGACATCCGGTAATGCGAGCAGCCGAACGCTTTGGTCTGTGTGAGACGGAATATGCCGTTGGACGGCAGAGCTGTACCTGAAGTAGGGCATGACGATCAAACTATAATTCAGCCGCATGGGCTCGATTCCCCTGGGCCACGCCAACGGTTCAATTGGGCTGTGATCTAGAGGTTGGAGATCAATCAGCCGAGCGTTGATAGGTTATTGCCAATAGGGCTGTCCGAAAAGCTGCGTTAAGCTGAAAACTGGACGTACCTGTAACCGGTTTAATCTGCTTAAAGTTGGCACCCAGCTACGTGCAAACACCCGGTGCCGTGGTAATGAAGCAATACTGCATCTGTGGCTTTCAGCAGCCAGCCAAGTTGGTTCTAGGCCCCCTTCAGCCTTTGAGTCTAGTGCTTGAGGCTTGGCGAGAGCGCATCCCAATTGCTACCAAATGATACCGCGACTGGGCCAACATATTATGGAACGGGATTAAAGCCCAGGAAGACATCTTTTGAAGCCCGGCAGACACCCAGTCAAGATGAACTGGTTATTTGTACGAAAGTCGGTTTCTGCATTTAGCCTTTGCCGCGCTTAACCCTGGGTTGCCCAGATCGTGTTCGACCCACTGTTAAGAGCCTAGCAGATTAAGCGGAGCTTATGGCGGCAATTTGTTACGGTCCTATGACACAGCAGCGTGGCATTATTACAATTGGCTTAAGCCCTTACCTGCTACCTGATGGTAGTCGTGCAACTTAGGATATACTCCCATATTCAAGTGTGAAATCTCGGACAGGCGTGTACCGAATTCTCAAAACCGATCCACCAAAGTCGACTTCGCGCGCCGTTTATGAATCGATACGTGGAGAAAGTAATGATTTTAGCTGAGTAACCCAGTCCGGCAGTTGCGTTTATATCTGGTAAGTGTTCTCTTTATTAAGATTTGAATCTTGTCATAGTTCTGTGACGAATGTTGACGTAAATCGAAAGTGGTCCCTCTTCGCACAACGGACCACGTGTATTGGAGGTCTTCGAACATGTCACATGGCACTCGGCGTCATACAAGGTTGGTTCTTAGGCAAACATGATTCTGGCGCAGGTACGCCGAATGCTCTCAAAGTCGGTAGCTAAGCTTATTGGCAGACACATTCACACTTACTCAAATAGAAGGTCTTTACTGGAAAAACATTCGGTGGTAGTAGCATTAGGGGGTTACCCGTTGGCTCGCCCGGGTCTCTCGCATGAACCAAAGGGTAACCTTATTTCTTGCTGCCCCTTGAAACTCGTCCAAGCGCACTAACCCGCCCATTTTGTTCCCCCCACTTGCGGCTGTGCCCTAGCGGGGTCGGACGCCTCCTGTAGCAGCAAATGATCAGTGAGCCTGCCCCGCCAACTAAAAGGCGGCAAGCAGATGCTAACCATGCAGGAATTTCCCAACAGCAATCGTAATTTGGGGACCAGACCCTCGCGTCGGGCCGCTCCCCACCCGGCCCATCACATTGAAGATATCGAGCCAGCATTGTCGGTTTTACCCCCATGATGTGGATGTGAGCAAGAGGCGGAAGGCGGCAGTCGTTTCATTCGCTTATGCGGGAACCTTGCACATCATTAATAATAAGTCGATGCCGATGAATTCAACGTACACCGCAGGCGGGCGTATAGGTAGGTGAAAGAGGATTTACAGGGATGTGAACCAATGAAAGACCGCGAATTTCCACTTTCACCGAAAGAGGGACGGATGAAAGGGATGTAGGTCTCTTGCCTCTTATCTCCTTTATCTCTCTATCTCTTATATCTCTATACTTCTCCCCTCACTCTTATAGGTATATTGTGGTTAGAAGAAAACCCTCGGACAAAGATAGCTTAGATAGTAAATACTAACCCCATCTTAACCCTAACCCAATAAGTGGACGCTGAAGGCTCTTGCTCGTATTTAGAAGAACCTCGATACATGCACGGACCATGATTTCGTGAACCAGGACCTGATACAGGGGGTAATTGGTACAGTAGGCCGGAGTGCTGTCTTGCATTTTTGGCAAATGAGCGTACAATGCTCATCATCAACCTTTATAT
>JABSSZ010000251.1:0-42756 GCA_013755755.1 Fusarium sp. NRRL 25184
CAGAAGTCTTCTTGCGCCCCCCAGGGCTAGCTAGCTTCCAAGGAAAAGCTCAGGATGACATACAACCCCTGCGAGTGATGCCTCAAGAGGCCTCACTTATCAAGGTTGATGATAGAGAGATGATTCGGGCTGTTGCCAATGACGGAAACATTTATACTGGTGGATTGAGGCCACTTGTTCAGTTGGATCTTAAGGTTCAGGGCAGCAGCTGTATGATCTGTTGACTTGATAATAAGGTTATTGTATTGTTAGGCGTAGTGTATGACGGCTCATCTTGTGGTTGTATTGTAAAAACACCTTGTGTTGCTTTATGTGTGGCTTCGGCATTACTTCTTTCTTGTTATCAACTAATGTCATTGGATCATCTTTGTCACAAGATCGAACTGTAGAGTGAAAACATATTTCAAGTGCTAAGTGCTCAATTTACTCCCAAGAGAAGTCTTGCTTAGAGGTATCGTAACCATAGTTCCACCCATGCATGCTCCCTGTCCCAAATCATGATGCCTCCTGACTCCTATCCCTCTACCAACTTGGAAGATAGCCAATTCAAAAACTACTTTAATCATCCCGTCCGCTTGCATCTACCAGGACGACTCCTGCGTGTACAATCATTAGATACTTAGCAACCACCAAACTAGGCCGTGCTATTCTATTCTTCAGCCAACAACAGCCTTCATGCTCAAGCTCTCTAGAAAACCACCAAGATCCTCCTTCTTCACCTCTACCACGCAATGCTCAAAACTGTCAATTCGAACCCGCGTGTTGGTTTCTGCCACTACCTCTTGAAACGCAATGCCAAACTTGTTGAGGCCATAGCCTTTCTCATGCTCGACATCCTCGTCATCTGACGCGTCAGAGTCTGAGCTGTCCGAGTCCTCTGATTCCGTTTCCAGTTCGTCGTCATCATCGCCAGCGTCTCGTCGGGCTGCACGCTTATCCTCTCGTATCTTCTGCTTCGCTAGACGTGACTCTTCTTTCTTCTTAAGCTTTTCTTCTCTCTCAGCTTTCCGTTTCTTGGCGGCTTCTCTGTCAAGCAGTGTGGTATCTGGACCGCCACCGCCGCCAGTGCCTACGACGGCATATATACCTCTTTTCTCGTTCAGGCTTGCGACGACAAGGGGTGTACCGCGACCACCATGTGATAGCTTGCCATGCGTTTCTTTCTCTTGTTCAGCAAGGGCTTCGCCTATCCAGAGTGATAATTTGGTCAGCGCTGCGGGATGGGTGAACAATGAAACGTCAGGGCCCTCCTTGACCACACACATGCGGAATGCACGAAGATGCTTGATTTGCTTTTTGTTGATAAGAGATGTTCCTGTCCGGTAAATAGCACGGTGGAGGAACTGGGCAGTAGGAAGACCGGCCTTTAGCGCGTCGATACTATTGTCCAAGTCAGCGAGGAGAATAGGTCTTCAACGGATTGAACTTACTTTTCAAGCGCGTCATATGCCTCCCAGAACCGCTCAATCCATTCTTCGCCCTGAGCTACAAACTCGGCCTCCTCTTCCGCGTCTCGACCAGCTTGACTTGCTATTACAGCGGGGTCTGGATTCTGAACATGCTTTCCAACTTCTAACAGCGCACCAATAACGACTCCCACATCCTGGGCACTCAGCGTTGCTCGCCATCCCCAACTTCGGACAAACCCCCACCCATCCTTCGCGCCAGCACGGTCTTTACCATCCGTATCGACGGACGGCACCATCTCGTCAAGGTTGTAAAGTGAGCCGTATTTCAATAGCTTTGCCCGTAACTCACGTTTCAGCATCATGTCCATGTGAGTATAGCTCTGCTTGCACTGTGCCAGGCTGACCCCCATCTTTGCAAGTAACTTATGAAGTCGCTTGATTCCTGCTTCGCTCCAAGTCTTCAGGCGAGAAAAGAGATATGGCGAGTGCAGCATACTGTCGTAGAGGCTCCAGTGTCTGATCAGTAAGAATCTTGGCTCAGGGGACAGCCGAATTCCCGTATCTTCAGGGTTCCTCGCTGTAGTAGGAATCACGCCTACATTTTCTGCAGCAACACGTCCATTCGCAAGTTCCGGGGGGTTCAATCGCCTGACTTCATCGCGAAATTCTTGGCGTATTCTAGCACCTCGAGCGCCCAACCAACCTGTTGGGCGACTCTTGTCGCTCTGTCTGACAGGCGCAGCAATGCCTGCCGAGGAGCGGCCATAGAGCTCCATAGATGTTACTCCAACTATAGATAACCATAGAAGGTCATTGTCTGCTCTGCCAAGATCAGAAGCAAGCGAATACATCATCGATGATAACGGTTCCGAGAAAGAGGATCCAACTTTGTAATATTGGTGGAGAATGGCCTCGTGCTTTTGTCGTAACCGCAGGAGCTGTCTCTTTTGTGCGCGCAGTGACAGCCCTACAGGCAACTGTGCTCCGGAGGGAGGCTCGATTACATCGCTTGACAGACCAAGATCGGGCTGTCGCATTGATATGAGCCCTCTTTGCTGTGGGCGCCGAGGTGATTCTGCAATAGAGCTAGACTGCACAGAAATGTCAGCAAGTCCAATTATAAGTAGTTCAAGTCGTCATACTGAGTTACTCCTTCGCCGTTGGTGGGGCCTATCATCGTCGCTTTCATCCTCTGCATCTGACCAGCTTTTTCGCTTCTGACCTGCGCGAACAGGCTCTGGGATGACATCGTTTGGATTTTCGTCGTCATCCTCATCGTCGGTGTCTCCCAGGTCCTCACCATCGTCGTCGATTTCGGGCATCTCCATCAATTCGAGATACGCATTGCGCTCAGTTTGCATGTCGTCGACAATATCGCCGTCATCAAAGACAATAATACCACCCTTACCAGGTTTAAATGCTGATTCAATCATACCACCATTGACACCAGTAGGGCACCTCGACTGATAAGACGATGAGACCTCCGTTTCGGGGTCGAGGGGAAACCCGCCAAAAACGTTTCCAAGGTTCCACGGTCGATGAGCGTCCAAAACCCAGACCTCGACACCACTGTAAGGCTGATCGTCACCTTCAGGCTCAAGGCCAAGGAGTGGCCCCAGATCAACCATACCCCCAACACCAAGGCATACAACGACACCACCACTACCTCCCTGAGACTCCATCATGGGCATGACCAATTCTCGGCCAGCCTTCTCAAGATCTGTATAACCAGCAACAGGCTGTATTTTGTGGGGAATATAGTCATGTTTCAGTAGCCGGGTCAGGATCCTGCAAGCACAAAGAGCATCGGGTTCGAGAGCGACGAGAATAAGTACAGGTGGGGAGAGCGGGTGTCTTGTTTGCTGCAGGTGGACGTAGAGTTTAGAGATCAATTGCCGCGGGAGATACATGTCGACGATAGTAAGGAAGCGGTTCGATCGCTAAGTCTATATGCCACAAGTTTCATGAGGGTGAGTGAGAGTTGTATAACGGCAATCGGTCGTATCGTCAAGGGGGGAATCGAGACGCGACGATCGCGTAAAGTAGGAAAAGTCGAGAAGGGAAATAAACAATGATACAATGAGAGCCTTTAAAATAAAACAAATAGGTGATCAATTATCGGAATGAGAAATGAAGATGCTCGAAGCATAGAAGTACAGTCGGCGTTATCGTTCGTTATGCTTGCTGATCAATATGGGAGTGCGTCGTGCTGTGCTACAGTGCTCTTGGTTGCTCAGACGTTGAAAATCCATTTGGTCCGACGTGTTTTTGGCGACGCGACGCGCTTTCCCTGCATCGACCGTGTAAATTGGCCAAGCGTAGCGGAATGGAAGTGACTTGCACGGACGGGCTGCCCCTCCTTCCATTTATAGAAGACAAGGTCCTCCCAAGCCTAAGGTACTCAAGATTTGCATACTTGCTTAGAATGCAGAATCGAGAAAGATAGAATTCGACTTTCTTTTTGAGTTGAGCTGAGCAGGTACTGCTCAGTCAACTAGGTAGTTCCTGTATTACGAACCTTGGCTTGGGCATGAATACAAATATGCATGAAAAACTCAAGTATGTATTCTGCCGTGCTTGTTTATGATATCCGTGCCTTTATCCTTGGGCAAGGTACCTACCTAAGGTAGGCTGTTTGAGGCACCATACCTAGAGGTAGGTAGTGACCCGTAAGGGTACTAATTGATATCACTTCACAATCTCTCAAATTACTCATCTTCGATTCGTCTTCGTTTTTGACATCTCTCAAGATATTTAGACTTGTGCGAAACAGAAATATCATCAAGCACCCCCTCCCCTGGTCAAGTCAGTTCGGATATCTTGATGACTTATCCGAAGCTCCTAGCTGGGGTTTCTTGCTCCTTCATACGGAACAGCACTTAACTCTTCCCTATAATTCGGAACTGCGGCTCTATAGCTTCTAGTTCGTACTGCCCTTTGGACCTCAGGCTGTCAGGATATATTTGTTATTATCTCGACAAAGATTTTGAATGTAGGTACCTTGGGTCTCTAGGTATTCAGTACAAGGCATGCAGCACTTTGGCTGAAATATCTTATTGTACCTATGCCGAGCACCTAATCCTTGACCATGGTTCCAGCGGAAGTGGGCATTCCCTTTTCCGCGTTACTTAACAGAAACATTTCAATGATTTGGTCAAATACGGCAGTTTTGTATTACTACGCAAGCATGCAACGCATTCACGGAGCATTCCCTTCCCGTGACGGAGAGGAGTGGACGACCCCAACATCCTCCGCTCCGAAGTGACGGTGGGCAGGAAACAACCTAATGGAGACTGGTCCTTATTATTAGGTTCCTTCGGCCCACTGTGGGATTGGATGGGATGGCATTGCAATGATTGCACCCAAGGCTATGCAGGATACGTTACTGTCTGTTACCGTTACTCTACGATACCTTACCTTACCTTACTAGCTTTGGTAGAGCACAGCACCACCTTCACGGACTAGAATTGGTGACGGAAAGGTCTTGCCTTTTGTTTACCTCGCCTTTCTGCTCCAACTGCGTGAATTAATGGCTCTCAGAAACGGAATGGTCGAGAGAGTGGCATGATCTATCGTTGAATTAGACCGGCCACATTCCCACACAAGCTTGAAAACCAACAAGGTATAACTCATATATCCGTCAAATTGAACCATACGACAACTGAAGTTGACGAGACGCCATCATCACGACTTGAATTCCTCCAAACCTTCACCGAAACCCTCTATCTTTAGCCACAGCACTGTCTCTTGTTGGCGTTCCTCTATCGCAATCAAGAATAGTTGCCATTTTGTATCCGTCGTCTCAGCTCTATTAGCTGCCTTAGTACGCTGGACTCGCTCGCTCGCTCGTTCGACCACGTCACAGCTGGGTCGCATTACGGCCGCCGATCAGTGTGAACTCTTCTCAAAAGAGTTTCGGTTTGTCCCGACGGCTTGGGGCCATACCGCTTTACCCAAGAGCCCTATCCCGCCTTGACGGTCTGTCTTGTCTGCTACCAACTTACCGGTCGTCTGGGATTCTGGGTCTCCCTGCGCCGCCGACCCTCCCTTCCGTTCTTCTGGAAATCCTCCTTGGCTGTTCTCTCATCGTATTGGCTAGCTGGGACCATTCACTCGGTTAGTCCCCTCCACACAGTCCGAGTTGCTGGGTCTTGTCGCTCTTATCACTCGCTCTGTGCAACTTTTCGTTCAACGAGGCCCTATCATACAGGCTGGTTTGATCGATACCTGGTACTGGCGTGCTTGCTTCTCTCGACTGTCCCTGTCACATATCATTCTCCCAGTGTTAGCTTCCCTGCCTTTGAACAGGCTTCCCCTGCGACATACGTACCCTACCATCGGGACAAGGTCTGGGTATCTGTCACCGGCATATGTATGCTTGACCCACCAAGGCCTGTCCTATCATTCTGTCCTTCTTTAAGCTTGCTGCTACAGCACCTGTCTGCTGCTTTTCTGCGGAGTGCTCATGTATTCACATCAAATACTATTTATTTCCTTCCCACTTAACTTATCTCTTCTCGAGTACGATCCTTCAAGGGGGACTTGAAGCAGAGGTTCCATAGCGATGGACCATAGAGACCCCGAGGAGGACCCAACGTCAGACTATGGAGATTCAATAGCAACCTCCGAATTTACTTCAGTTAATACCAGGGAACTTTACTCTTACGAACATGGAAGGTGTGTTGCTGATCACTGTTACACCCCGTTGATGAATGCTAATAATCTGTTAGGCGATATCAAGGCTTTCTTCGTGGTCGTTATGGCCTACCAAACGACGATGCTGAGCAGGTTCGTGAGGGCCTGAAGCATAAGCTGTACCTGGATTACCTCCTCGACGGAAAGCTATTTCTGGCCCCCATCGGGAACAACCCGCAAAAGATTGTCGATCTTGGCACAGGCGTTGGCATGTGGGCGCAAGACGGTCAGTTTTTCCGTCTCCATCGCAATACTCTCTGGCTGACAATGAGCCTGCCTTAGTCGCAGAAAACTTTCCCAGCGCACGAGTTATAGGATGTGATCTTTCACCCATCCAACCGCATTGGACGCCGCCCAACGTTGAATTTCGAGTAGAAGATCTCGAGGATGAAAACCGTCCATGGACAAGAATATATGACGATGCAGATTTAATTCATGTCAGAGCCTTGTTACAGACCTTGCGAAAACCGAGACAGCTATTGGAAAGAGCGTTTGAGTAAGTTGTGTCAGAACCAACCTGTCGTAACCCTAGCTCATTCAATGCTGCTAGAAAGCTGAAACCAGGTGCTTGGATTGAAATCCATGAAATTGTTCCCTTTGTCTTCTCTGTTGACGGTACAGCCGGAGATGATCATCCTATGAACAAGTTCTACCGCCTTGTCGAGGGTCCCTTTACCACGATATATGGTTGGAATCTACGCTTTCCATTCCAGATCGTTGAAGCGCTGCGTGACGTTGGATTCATCAATGTCAATGAACGCCATTCATACACACCTGTTGGCCGATGGCACCAGGAAGCCAAAATGCGAGAAATTGGAATTTTCACCCAAAATATCCTCGAGGAATGGGTCACGGCAATGCTTGGCCGTCCGGGCATCATGGGAGTCACAGAAGAAGAGGCATATGAGCTTGGGCACAGCGTATTCGAAATCTTCAACAACACTCGCATTCATGCACAACTCGACTGGATTGATTGCTGGGCGCAGAAGCCACTTTCATAGGGCACTGAAGAAATCTTTAGCACAATGGCCATCCTGCAAACTTTCTCCCATGCAAACGGACATCGACAGAGACTGACTCAAAACTCTCAGCGTGCATAATGCTTTTTTCCCCACTTGGAATGTGTGACACCTCAATACTCTAACTACTAACCTACCAATCTAGCCTTGGTGACTGGGATGACCTGGATGTAGGGTTACCTCGCATGGTGCTCGAGAGTTGTAGAAATGCAACACAAAGCAAACAGTGACCCGCCATATAAGCTAATTGTTCTGCCGTGGCTTATGCTGGCTGTCTAATTGGGAAACGGCTGCATAATAGACTGAAACGCTACACCATAATCCTCAGCTCTGCTCCATACATAGTTCAGCACAGCTATCGGCTTGGCTTTGAGGTGAAGATGGGACAGGCAACGCCTGCATTCTTCTGCGGTGATATTTGAGGCTGAACTTGACATAACATCTATACCAGTAAGTAAAACATTAGCGGGCTTCTATGAGTAAAAGCCACTCTTTGAATAGGTTGGGTGCGCTTTCGATCTGTGGTCCTCAGCCGTGCCCAATAAGTCATTTAGCTTATGAATCTTAAATAGGATACAGCATTCTCCAAGGATTGGGGAGAAGTTGATGTGAGAGCGTCTCAAGTCTGATACAGATGCCCGCATGAACAAACTGTTCTTGTGATTATGGTGCCTCTGGGGCCATTCATATATTCTAGTTCGAGCTAGGATTGTGAGCTGTATGTGAGGCAGTTGCCAAGGAAAAGAAAGAAAGAAAGAAGGAGAAAATAAAATAAAAGATTAGATACCGGTATACTGTATCATGTTCAAATAGTATCATCCAAACAAACATCCAAGATAAAGCATTCCACTTGGAAGGAGCAAAGCAAATAAACAAAAGGACAATGGCGCTCGTATATCGTATCACATCACTGCTCATAGTGTTCTAATTCCCACCAAACGTGCGACCACCTGGAGGATTACCAGGGCGCCCCATACCTCCCATCCCAGGTGGCATACCAGGCATACCCCCGCCAAAGCCACCACTGAAGCTGCCAAATCCACCCATGGGGGTAAAACTTGAAGTGTCGTTGTAACCAGACATCATATAAGTCCAGTCCATCTCACCAGGCTCGTCGCTGGAGGCAACGGAGCCCGAGTTTGCCCGTTGGCCATTGTGCACAGTTCCGGGCGTCATGTGGCCAACAGAGGGGGCAAACCCAGTGGAAGAGGGCGTCGTGACCTGAGAATGCGGGACGCCGATTGGAGGCTGGGGAGGATTTGGAACAGGTCGATTGGCTTGCTTTGCTCGCCGACGAGCTGCTACACGCTCACGCAGAAGTCCCAAGAAAGCTGGTCTGTGAACTTGTCTGCCAGCAGCTATCAAGGCAGCTTCATGCGCATCCCAGGCCTTGATGAAATGGCCACCAAATGCCATGTGCATAGGGTTGTGGTAGTTATTGAGAAGGCCACGGAGGTCATGATTCTTTTCGATGGCATCCCATGCTCGCTCTACCATTGGGCCAGAGACGCGATGGCGTAACTCCTGGACAAGAAACATGTAAGCGGGAAAGGGGAAGTGGTGCATAGAGTACCATTTAAAGGGCCGGAGGGACTCGGATGACTGGACGACGTTGTCGTATTCGATCATTTGCGTGGCTTGTAGGAAGAGGCTGTCGCGTTCAACGTCTTTAAGAGGCAGGTTGTCATCATTGCTATGCATTCGAACAAGGAAGCTAATGATTCGCATCTTACACATAGCTTGACGAGTCATGGTAAGGGTAAAGAAGTGCAGGGGGATCTTAGGGTCGCATTGGCTCAGGTAAGTGCCTTCTATGTGTGCACAGAAACCGTCAAGCGTATAGGCAGGGCCGTCTTGACCAGCAAGGCGGATGGTAGCTTGATTCTTGGAAGCAGGTGTCCCAGCAGGACTCTTATCTGTGTTGTTCATTTTGTAGCTGTCGCGATTACTATCGCTTGAAACCGCCATAGCGAGCTCGACTCTCGTAAGAGAAAAGAGCATCTCGGTTGGCCCAGAGTGTGGGGTAGGTAACTCTTTACCGTCAACATGTAAATCCGAGTCGTTGACGTTCATGGGAATCTTGCAGTCGCCGCCGGTCGAGAGAGCAGTGACTGTTGATCCTGCCATCTCTCCTAGCCGTCGATCGTATCCCACAAGGGTCCACCACAGTCGGCGACGCTGCTCAACCTCAAATGGTGGCAGCCCAAACTGCGCTGGATCTCGGTGAAGTCCCATCCGCTGGGCAATGCGGACAGCTAAGCCAATGAGGCAGAATACTTGACGGGGGTCAACGAACCAGCGAACAGCAAACTAAGTAAAAGTCAAACGACAGCATTCACAACAAAATCCCAGGTTAAACTCACCAGGTAAAGAATATACGCCTGCAAGAGAATAGGATCATTGACCCTCATAAACCCGGCTTTCGTCAGCGCATGCTGTGTGCCGGTATGGTATCTTGCCAGGAGCTCCTTTTTGGTCTCGTTGAACCGCTTATAGACGTCTACATCCTCAAGCGATGTGATCGCCATGAGGTATATGGAGAACATGAGAGCCTCGATATTCTTTGGTGCATTTTCGAGATCAGAGCTCGCCTCTATGATCTGTGCTTGAACTGTGGGAACATGCGTTATCTTGAGCAGGGGATTAATGTTGTCGATATATATTTGCCAGAGCTGGAAGATGTGTATTGTGGAAGGATGAAGATTCGCGATAGGGACTGGGGCAGCTCCAATGATGAAAGGAAACCCATCAGTGTCAAACATTCGATCAAAGGCACGATGAATACTTGAGCCCACTTCAGGTTCATCATCAGAGGAATCTTGCAGCATGTGTTCACTGGCTCGAAACTACGTTGAATATTAGACGATTGTGGTGAGCGAGAGGAGAACTCAACCTACCTCCTTGTGATAAGAAAACCACGCCCCGCCGCCAGTCCTATAATCATGTGAGCAGAAGTACTTCGAGGGGTGTTGACATGCTTTGTCTGCAGGATGCATACCGTTGCTCTGAATTAGATGGTGCAGGGGATGAACTAGCTTCAGGGGTTGTCTTAAGACCTTCAAAATCATTCTCAAGTTCTTCAACATCTTCACCCGGGGGACCATCAGGTCTTAATTCATGCCCGATGGCATCAACTTTGACACCATGCTCCGCTAGAAGGTTTTCATACTTTTTCAGCCGATCGATCAAGTCCTTCTCCTGGAGACGCTTCTTCCGGCGGCGAGGAGGCTGGGGTGGAATAACACGACATTCAACTTTGGCCTTTACGCAGTTGGCACACGGCTTGTTCTTGTCACAGCGGACCTTACGCTGTTGACAAAGCACACAGCTGGTCCCTCGAGTTAATTTGATGGCGGAAGGATCCTGAGGTTGCTGTACTTGAGACTGCTGTTGCTGCTGCGGGGCCGATCCGGGGACACCGGGAATACCATTTGGATAGGGCATGGCCAGTCAGTAACTGTGTCAGAGGACCGAATCGACGGATGATTTGACCCCGGCGGAGTGGATATCCTATCCCGGATCTGCACGGGACCGGGCAAGGGGTACAGGCGTCGGCAAAGGAGGTGTCGGGCCCGGGCCAGTGTGTGTTGAGACAATAAGACACAGCAACGGCCACGCGTTATTGGGTATTGGCGTGGCGGCGAATGAAGAGCGAGAATAGGTCCCAGAAAGAGGCGTTTTTGTTCAGATTTGAGAGACTCTCATGGGTTCCCTGAGCTGCAAGTCTCTTTCAGCTGTAGGTACTGGACTGCCGGAATTCTCAGCCCTACAGTAAGATACTTGCCTACAGTAAAGTAGCTTGTGGGTAGGGATCAGAGTCAGGGACCTGCAAATGCATCCATCCATCTGCTTGTGGCCAGTGACAGGGCAGATCTGCAGAAGAGGAAACAGACGTTGTGATCTTCGGGCCCGAGATTACGGGAACGGGAGCTTGATTTTTGCTTGGCGGCCGTGCTCTTTTGTGAGAGACTGTTTGATATCGTCAGTAGGATTGAACTGATTGGTCCCCTCGATCTTTGCGTGTTAATGGGTGTTTGAAGATGAGGCTGAGCGAATCAGATACAATCAAGGGCGGGTCAAGACGTGTAATCCAATGGCAAAATGAAGAAAAGACGAGGTATCATCGAGAGACTCTCTTCGGGTAGTAGACTAGAAAATGACCGAGAGTTGTCAAGTTTGAGTGTTGCTCATGATGAGTTTATGTCCGTCGGTCCCGAGGGAGGGGGCACTCTTGGCACCCGCGCGACTTTGATTTCCCAATCGAGTATAGCTTTGTGGTCTCCGGATCCGACCTATAACTGGACCCTTCACTTTCGGGACCTTTATTCTACGTCAAACCACTTCTCTCGGGTCGATTTTCGTAATATTCTCTATTAGGATGAGTATTGACCGAGCACACGCATCTTCTGTATGCAAATCTCTTCTAGATCCTGCCGCTAGTTTCAACTTATTGCATGGCTCGGTTTTCAGTCCGTCCGATGATTACTTGCAGTGTAGATATATATCTAGCAAAATGTCCAGTTTAACAGGCCTCGTCTTGCCCAGCAGCACTAGACGTGTTTTCCAATATTTACAGTTATACTAATACTAATACGCCGTATAATATCGCATCGTATAAGCCCCTGCATCTCTAGCTGAATAGCTTGAACTTCAACTTCAACTTCAACCATGTCTCCCCCTGACAAGACGGAAACTCATGCTCCAAATCGCAAGTCATTCAACTCGCTCTCATCAGCCGAACCACAAATTCCTTTCGAACCTAACAACAAAAGATCCTCACAAGATGAGAAGCCTCAACCACTCCAAGGCAACCAGAAAGAGTCCGCAAATGACACCAAAGATGATGATGAGTCAAGTCCCCGGGGCCCGGCTTTCGACAAAGAAGCTCAGGAAAACTACAAACCAAAGACACTGAAGTTCTGGCTTATCATTCTCTCCGTCTTTGCTGCCATGTTTCTCGTCGCTCTCGACCGCACAATCATTGCAACTGCCATTCCTCAAATCACAAACGACTTCCAGAGTCTAGGCGACATAGGATGGTATGGTTCTGCGTACATGCTCACTACAGCTGCCTTTCAGCTCATTTTTGGTCGTATCTATCGATTTTACCCTTTGAGGACGACCTTCCTTGTCTGTATCTTGCTGTTTGAAATTGGCTCTGCCATTTGTGGCGCCGCTCCTAATTCTGTCGCTTTTATAATCGGAAGAGCTATTGCTGGTATTGGCTCAGCAGGCATTATGACTGGGTCGATGATGTCCATTGTTCCTATGGTTCCTCTTCATAAGCGGCCAATGTTCCAATGTAAGTATACACTCTCCCCTCCGTAAGTAGACGAGTAACAGCTAACGTATTCATAGCCATGTTTGGCATGGTTTTTGGCATCTCGTCCGTTGTTGGCCCTCTTCTCGGGGGAGCCTTCACTCAGCATGCCACTTGGAGATGGTGTTTCTATATGAATCTCCCTGTAGGGTTCGTCGCCTCGGTCTTCCTCTTCTTCTTCCTCCACATATCACCCAAGAAGCACGAGCCTGTTCCTGTTCTAAAGCATATCACTCGATTGGACCCGCTCGGAACATTATTCTTTGTGCCATCCATGATCTGCCTCATCCTAGCCCTTCAATGGGGTGGCTCGACTTACCCCTGGGGCAACTGGCGAATAATTCTCCTCTTGGTTCTCTTCGCTCTTACAGCCTTCATTTTTGCTCTCATACAAATCAAGATGCCCGAGACTGCAACTGTCCCGGTCAAGGTCATCACTCAGAGGACTATGCTGGCCTGTACATGGACCATGCTGTTTGTTGGTGGTGGTATGATGATTGTCGTTTACTATCTCCCCCTGTGGTGTAAGTAGCCCCTGCCTTCATTCTGTTTATAACACACGCTTACAAGTTATTAGTCCAGGCTACCAAGGGCGCCAAACCCGTCGACTCGGGCATTTATACGATCCCCTTAGTGCTGAGCCTTGTCGTAGCTAGCATTATCTCTGCTGCCTTCACCCAGCGCATTGGCTACTATGTCCCATCTATGCTACTATGTCCCTGTATCATGGCCATTGGAGAAGGGCTCTTGACCACGCTCAAGCCAGACACGGGTTCACCGCACTGGATTGCCTATCAATTCCTTGTTGGTTTTGGTTTGGGCCTTGGAATGCAGACATCCGGCCTTGCTGTCCAAGCAACACTTCCCAAGGAGGATATCCCCATCGGAATCTCGATCACCTTCTTCGCGCAGCAACTCGGTGGTGCCATATTCGTCTCCGTTGGGCAGACTGTGCTTAATGGGCTTCTTGCGAAACATTTATCAGATATACCCAACCTCACGCCCAAGAAAATTGTCGATGCAGGCGCTACAGAACTGAACAAGATAGTTCCGCAAGAGTACATGCCCCTGGTGAAGGACGCATACAACATTGCCATTACTCGGATATTCTTTGTGAGTCTGGCATTGACTCTAGCCCAGTTGATTTGCGCGCTTGGTGTGGAATGGAAGAGCATCAAGCCCAAGACCGAGTCATCATCAGAGGCCGGCAACCCTCAGTTTCGACAGGAGTCAAAGCCGGAAGAGTCATGATGGACGATATATAAGACGTTTGGGTTTGTAAAACTGATGAGGCTAGTAGCAAGGAAATTCCCCTCATGAAACGAGACGGCTCGTACAAAAGTAAAACAAATAGCACGACACATATGTAGATTAGAATAGGATAATAGCGATTACGAGCGTACAGTCATGTCCCAAATCCTCAAACAGGCAACTGATTTTGACTCGGGTGTAATCCGATTAGCTATTTCAGTATCACACCGTGCACCGGTCGCTCTCAACACCAGGCTGCCTGTTCTTTGTTGGACTTCTTAGTCGCACTTGGGAGGCGTAGGATGGCGGTGAAGCCTTTGTGCCATGATCATCATGCGACATCCACCAGAGACGACTTGGACAGGGGACCCATCTCTATGATCGCAGAAAGGATCAAAAAGAAGGCATAGCCTAGATAATTCTTGGAAGTTAGTTGATGTTTCTATCATGGACAGATTTGTAAATAAATGCCTTTAACGTGAGGGTTTTCTCTTCTCCAAGTCCCCCACGCTCAAAAATCACATTTATCTGTAATACTTCTTGACCGCCATCTTTGGCTCATAGCTTTTACGCAATTGCGCCGAATCATCAGCGATTTCCTGCTCCCGAGCATTTCCTAAACTCAATTGCAATCGACATGTGCACAAGTATCAAGACCACAATGGCTTGCGGCCACACATTCACAAACTATGCCACAACATGTGGCATGGCCACAAACTCTCGCCCATGCACTCCCAATGTCAAAATTCAACATCTCAACGACACGTGCGCAGCGTGCGATCCGGCGGCCCGGAGGCGCCGTGTCCGTCAGGACTACGAGAGCCGGCACGCCGAGCTCATGGCCAAGTACATGGCGGCCAAACAGACAGGCGACGGAGCAGCCATGGCGCGTGTGGAGCTTCTGGTCATGGAAAATTCCATGACCACAATGGAGCGGAATTTCGAGATCGGCATGCACTGCCAGGAAGAGGATGTCATGTGGTGGGAGATGAATTGAACGACAAAGATGCGCTGAAATGATTTATGACGATTACGAGAGGGATCTGGCGTTTGCCTGTAACAACAATGGGGGGACTACTGCGTATTTATGCACTACTTATAAACATCTGCCATTAATACTAGACTTCCGAGCCCAACATGTCCCCAAACCATTATTCCAACCGTCTAACTATGTAATATGTACCAGAGTCTACCGTGACTCTTTAAATCCTCCGCTCTATGTGTATAACGCCGAGAATTAGACAAGTCGAGTATTGGTAACCGAGGTCCAGGCTCGGTGTTTTTCGTGTTCCGCGTAAAATGACAAAAAGGCAATCATTCTTGGTCTTGATGCCGAAAAGAGTGCCCTCAGCTCATTGCCGAGGGATGCAAAGTGGTATCCGATGTTTTATCAAAACAAAATGTGAGGCCGTGTCTTTCATAACACCTTTAATGAGGTGAGCTTCAATGCGATCTGGGTGACGGTGGCTGTGGTGACACTGATCGGTAGGTGGGGCGGTCGTATTGTACGTTCTTGAAGGCTGGCATGAGAGTGTCAATGCTGAGTGGTGTTTGTATTGAAGGATAATCCAAGTCGATAGAGCGAGCAGTCGACGTTGTCGATGTTGAAGAAGTATCGGAAGTGAAAGAGGTCGCTTGCTTGTACTTCTTGCTCGGCGCAGGCGAGTCGCTGTCGATGCTATCGCAATGAGGACGTTTCCCACTACGAGATGGCATGGCTGTGCGTGTCGTGGGTTGCTGCAGGTAAAAAGCAGGCGATGTGATGTTCAAATGATGTGAAGCCGTCGACATGCGGACCATTTTGTCCGTACTTGGACCAAAGGCGGCGATCATGATTTGGATGTGTCCAAAGATGAGAGTGGTGAGATAATATGGAGTGGACTCCCAAGGCGGGAGGCTAAGTCCAAATGCTTGTCAAACCTGGAGGCGGCGACGAAGATGGAGTTGGGCGATATGAATATCCGAGAATTAGAGATTGAGATTGAGTATGAGATTCGAGGCAGATAAGAGATGCGATGTGCGACTATTTCAGATCAGATGAGTACTTGATATTTGCCGGAAAGATCCAGTTATGGTCCAGCCAGTGAGAAAGAGAGACAACCGAGAAGGAAGAGGAGGGGCTGAAATAGGTGAAGGGGGAGAAAAGAGACAATGGGACGACGATCTTGATGGAGATAAAGAGGATAGGATGATGGATCTTGAAAATCAAATCAACCGAGGGGAAAGAAGAGAAAGAAGAAGAAAGGGGAGTGCGGAAAATGTGAGACTCGGGTGTATGAGAAGAAAAAAGAAAAGGAAGCCACAATAATAAGGAAACAGACGTGCCGGTGGTATCGCCCGTCTGAGCCAAAATGAGATGTCTGCATTGGACGGATGGATGCATTTGCATTTGTATTTGCATTCGCTTTGCACATCTTACCTTGAGCGGCTTGAAAATTGGTGGAGATGGTCAAGCTTGAAGGCTTCTTTTTGAGTTAACAAAGGTTTATAGCTGATAAGATTAAGATTCGACTTTTGTTGAGTTCTCGTACAAAGAACCGACACAGAAATAAAGCCTATTTTACCACTGGTGAATGCCGTGCCGAGTAACCTGCAACCATGGCCGGTTTTGAACAAAGCAGCTGGTGTATCAAATGGATTGGGTCTTGACTCCTGGATGATGATCAAAGCACGGCACAGGGCAGGCATGGATCTGCTCAACTAAGCGAGGTCGCGTCAATGTCGATGAGGGATAGACAATAGATATACCATAAATAGACTGATAATAGGATTATATCAGCTCATACACACAAATCATAAAACACACGGATGTGCTCAACTTGGTTCATTGTATGATCATGACATGTCACTCTAAATGGCGGCAATATTCAGGGTTACATGCCGCCAATGTCGAATTTATTGGAACGGAAATCGAATGCTGACCTAATACTGTTATCACTGACTCTACTTCGTACCTCCAACAGACCCCACATTCAAGTCTCCATTAGGCACTGGTAGGTAAGGTACCTTAGCTCAGGACTCAGGTAGCCCTGGAGCTCTAGCAGCCTACCTCTAGGTAGCATGGATGCGGGGCATCTTTATTCCTATGATCCGTCCACCAGCAACTCATCTCCATCATCATTCACGCCAACGCCGCCTTGACCAAAGCTAACGATAGCTTCATTCAGATACCAAACACACTAATCTCAACCCCCTTACTATCTTCACCACATAATTTCCACGACACACTTCACCTCACACGCTGCGCAGTGTCTTCACCTCAGCTCATCATGGCTGCCTCGACCCCCCCCAACCCTCTTCTCTCTAACCAGAAGAGTTCCGAGCTTCAGGCTGTTCTTCACCCACTGGTCCTCCTCACCATCTCCGATTACATCACACGACATACTCTTCGTCAACAGGAAGGTCCCATCATTGGCGTCTTGCTAGGTCAACAAAATGGTCGCGAAATCACAGTCGAGCATGCCTTTGAAGCTCATACCCGACAAGAGCCCAATGTACAAGGTGGATATCTCCTCGATGCCACAAAATTCGGCGCACGGTTAGAACAGAGTCAGTAAACTCGTCCATGCTATCATCTTCTCCGTCTAATTATGTACTAGTGATCACTGTCCACAAAGATAGACACCTCGACCTCGTTGGATGGTACACCCTTCTACCTTCTTCAGGTCCGACCCCGACTATCCTCCCAATCCATAATCAGCTTCTCCAAGGTTGGAACGAGTCAGCCATACTCCTCGGGTTCCACCCGGAACAGGTCCTTGATCACTCCGTCGGTGGCAGACTTCCACTCACTATTTACGAGAGCAATTATGAAGTTGACGACCCAAAGGCGGATAACGATGGAGAGGACAAGAAGATGGATGACGGGGAGCCCGCCCTCAAGCTCAAGTTCAGAGAGCTGCCCTACTCGGTTGAGACCGACGAGACAGAAATGATCAGCATGAACTACGTTGCTGCTTCAGGAGGAAACGCTGCTGCCGCTCCCCAAAAGGAAGACAAGCCCTCTTTGTCCATCGAGTCAAATGGCAAGGGCAAGCGCCGGCTAGTAGAGAGCCACGACGAGGATCACAACAAGGCGATTTCGCAGGATGATGAGGTTGTTCTGACGCCAGAAGAGGACGAAACAATTGCTGCCCTCACAGCAAAGGCCAACGCTATCAAGATGCTTCAGTCCCGAATACTCCTTCTCACCACTTATCTCGAGCGTCTTCCTCCCTCGTACATCAACGGTGACACAGCCGACTCCAGTAGCATGGACGCCGATTATACCACTCCATCGGCGACAGTGCTTCGCCAGATCCAAGCCCTCGTCAGCCGCCTGAACCTCGTCATTCCCTCAGACAGAGCCGCATTTGAGCGCGAGATGCTCCATGAGGCAAACGATGTTAACTTGGTGAGACTCCTCAACGGTATTGTCCAGAGCGTCGGCCAGGCCCGCGAGGTTGGCAAGAAGTTCCACGTTGTCGAAAACGCAAGGGCATCGCACCGTCGTGGTGCTCCTCCTGGCCCCGGGCAGGATTTTGTCATTGACCCAGCGGCTTATAACATTCGTGGAGCTGGCGATATCCTAATCTGAGATTGCTAGATATACGCGTGAAGGCACGATGACGCGTACGACAGAAACGACTTAGTTACATTCAGCCGGGCGTTTGGTGTTTGAGGTACATTACAACTTCAAATCGTGTTTTAGAGATGAATTAAAGCATAGACTAGTTAGCCATATCGTATTCACGAATCTAGTTGTTTGTGGGGATATTCCGGCTTCGGGGGTTAAGTTATGATAGGGATCAAGTGTTCATGTTAATATCGTGGACTATGTCTGCTAGGACGAACTCCTTCCCAACCCATTCTTCCAGCCCATTAAGCCACTTCATATCATTTTTGGTATCTCTCCAATCAAACCCAGCCTTACCTCCAATCTACCAGTATAGTAGCTGGTATCTTCATAACAGAGAATCTATTTACGCACCTCCCGTGAAATACGCCACTGGAATATGACGCTTTTTGGATATCTTTGTCTATCATTCATAATTCGTAAAAAGGCAATCTTGAGAGAAAGATTTTATGCCTCAATAACAATTTTCAGGACAAGTTTGCCCTCGTCGTCACTTGTGCGTGTTGCTAGCTCAAATGCACGCTGTGCCTGGTCGAGGCCCTTGAAACGGTGGGTGACCATGCCGTCCAACGAGGGCAGGCTGCAGCCAGAGGGATTCGCAGCTTGCGAACACAAAAGTCGAATACCGGTGGGATATGTGTTGGAATACCGGAATACGCCCAGGATGTCAATCTCACGGAGGTGGGCCACGGAGAGAGGGAGAGTCTGGATCGGAGTTCCCATGCCCACCATGATTACTTTGCCGCCGGCTTTGGTGGCATATAAGCTCGTGTGCATGCATACCTCCTTTCCAGTGCACTCGAATGTGACATCCACACCATCCTCATCCTCCTCAAGCATGAAGACACCAGCAGGATTTGATGAAGCAAGGATATCCGCAGCCAATGATTTGGCTCCGTCAAAGCGGCTTGCTGTTGAAAAGGTACTGGCAGGAGTAATGATACCAGTCTCGGGTGTAGAGATTCCAGAAGAATAGTTCGATGAGTTCAAACGGGACAGGGGGGTAACAAAACCATGAGTTGCAAATCCACGGCTTATGGCATAATTGACACGCCCAGCATCGATATCAGTGATTGTAACCGAGGTGCAGCCTGATTGACGAGCCATTGCAGCAGTCAACAGGCCAACGGTGCCAGCACCGATAACAAGGGCAGTGGAGCCCGGCTCCGGCCTGGCACGGTTCACCGCATGGATAGCGACAGACAGCGGCTCGAGGAGGGCGGCGGCCTCGAACGAGACGTTATCGGGCAACCTGCATTCGGGTTAGTAACCAGGGCTGTCAAGAGAATCGTGTTGAGCTTACTTGTGGCACCAGACAGCGGGATGGTTAATCCTCTCTTGCAATGTGCCTTGGTAGTGAGGGTAGGTTTTGGCACTGCTTCTGAAACGCAACTTTTTGCAAAGGTTATAACGACCTTTACGGCAAGTGCCGCAGTTTCCACAAGCAACACCAACTTCAAGAGCAACTCGGTCGCCCAGCTTGAAGCCACTCACTTGAGGACCAATAGCAACAACTTCCCCGGACGACTCATGGCCAAGTGACAGTGGGTGACAAGCACAGAGATCGCCATTGGCAAACTTCTTATAGTAGGAGACATCTGAACCACAAATGCCAGTCGCCTTGATGGCGATTTGAAGCTCCCCTGCCGCTGGAGCCTCGATGGTCCTTGTTTCCTGCAACGCAATAAGTCAGCCGCGTGTTCGGGTAGGGCTGAATCGACAGCAACCATAGAGGTTGTCAGGGTCGGCTTACCAGTCGCAGATCGCGGGGACCATGCAAGACAGAGGCACTGATGCTCAATGGCTTTGATGGACCACCGGGTAGATGCGTTGGTGCGATCTCTCCCGTAGCAACTGGGGCCATAGCTGTCAACAACAACGCTTGAAGCGTGGGATAAGGGTGGGATGTTGGTGAGAATGGAGACTTGAGGTCGGGCGATGGCTTGATCAGTTGCCGTTTGGGGCAAATACAGCAAATGGGATTGGCTGGTGGAGAGAGATGGAAACGTGGGAGACGGCCAGCGCGTGGGGGTAAGGGCCTAGGATAGCTCGTGGAGGCGCTCCAAGTGCCAAGTGCCGAGGTGGTAGATTGGTGTAAGATATAGAAGTATATAAGACTTGAATTCCTTGAGCTGTTGTGCACGACCGCTCGAGCCGGTTTGGGCAGGTATAAAGGCTCACGTCTAGGTATGTATCCTTGGATCGAGGAAGAATGAGCCAAAGGAGATGGGTTCCCACCCCTTAAGTAGATAACACTCCTCGCCAGTAACCTCCGGAGCAATTCACCAGAGGAGTCCGGATCGAGAGCAATCAGAAGCGAGGGCGTGTGCTCATCATCAAAATGCTCAGTGCCAAGGTGGAGCGGCGTCTAGAGGCGTTTGAATTGGGAGGGAGAAGGCCCAGTCAGGAAGCAACAAGCTATCAGTGGGAAACGAGGAGCTTTCCGTTAGGCGTTGTCATATCGCAAACTAGCTGCAGAACTTAGCACGATGGCAATGGCGTATCGGCAGAACGACAGCCCCTGATACTCAAGAGAGCAAGATGGTCGCTATGTGCCTGGGCCGAGGCCGGACCACCAAGCAGAATTGGTGCATGTTTGGCGGACGAGCCTGTAGCAGACGGGCGTCTTGTATGCACAGATGGGGCCCTGATGCTTGTTCGCGGGGCGCGCTATCAAGGGTCTAATAGCGGCGTCTACTTCCTGGGTCTTCCTGGAAAATCGTGAACAGGAACATTGTAGTAGGTGGTTTGATGAAAGGTGTCCAGGCTAGCAGAACACCATGCCGCTGACAGAAGAGGGCCAGAAGGCGTGCTGACAGAAGAAAAAATGAGTCTTTCATGATCACGACTTAGACGAGTGTTGAGGTTTTTGGCAATGCTGGCCACTACGGGTGCCCGCTCTAAAGAGGAAACAAGATCATCAATTGTGACGAACGTGTGCCGTAGATACTGTTGCACGCCGCCGTGACGGAAGACGGCCAGTTGTACCGGGGACCATGTTTGTCCTACTATAGCCATGCACAAGCAGCATCGTGGTGTGGTCCCTAGTCAGCCGGAGATCGCGGTGAGTGAGATTGTGGAAGACATCCATGACATTTGCAGAGTGTCATTGACGCATGTGTCTGGAACGTCAACGACTGCAGTTGAAGACAAGGCATTGCTTGATTTCGAATTTTTTAAATGGAGGAACCCAGTGTGAGAAAGGCTGGCCAAGCTTGAGTGTCCGTGCAAATAGCGGTCTCATCGACATGGGCAAAGGGAACATCACTTCGACAGTTCCAACTCTCAAGAGCTGTCGTCAACGGTTTTCCAATCGTCGTCAGCCACCAGCTAATGGATACGCTATGCTAAGTCGCAGGCTGCAGGGCTAGACAACGGGCCGAGTCATATCCCCCGTTTAATACTACTGAGACATGAAGTGAATTTGAGAAGTAATCAATTTGTCTCAAGGGCTGATGGTGGCCAAGGATGGCTTGCTGCGAGAATGTCAAGGCCAGTGGAGGCATGCTTGATTCTGCAATGCTCGTAGGTCAAGCTGAAGAAGACTGATGAGAGAAGAGAGTATACTAGATAAGGAACCAGCAGCGTTCGGTGCACAGGTGGCCACAGAGGTTCTCTTGTCTCAACTGAGCCTTTCCTTTTTGATAACAATCTCCTCTACTGCATGTATGTAGGTATGTACATGTATTTCCGCATTTGCCTAGGTACTTAGTACCTAGGTACCTAACCTTGCTGGCCGTGTATCACACCAATCGGGGGATATCCAACCCCTCCATGTTCCAGTTGGAAGGCAGAACTTTAACCAAGAACCAACCTTCCAGTTCTCAGTCCTCTTATTAAGGTACCTTATTTGAGTAGGTAGTTGGTAGGTCCTGTTAGAAACATCTTGTGCCTTGTACATAATAGTACCTCGGGGTTGATTTCTCGCTGGAACAACCAATGTCCTGCTTTAAATAAACTGAAGAATATTACACGATAATCGATTCGAAGACTTAGATTGTTATCAATCAAGATTTATACAGTACATAGTCGCTTATCACCTCCACTTGTCATGTCGTGCCTTATCAAGGATTCCAAGGGCCAAGGATCAACCACAGAACAAGCAACACGATGTCGACAGTAAATCTACAGTTGGCAGGGATCAGAGGTGGTCAAACCCCGGACCCCATATGTATGTATGTATGGTCCAGCACTCCCTCCGTTTGGCGGGGATGGGGTAGGACTGCTTCCGCCATATTCTCAGTTGTCTTGACCACGGCGATCTGTTCTCTCCCGATGGGGGTGAGAATGAACGATGATATCCAGGTGTAGCTATGTTGTCTCCTACCAATGATTACATCCATGACCTAGGAGTGTTGTTATATGGGCAAAAGCCAACAATGGAACGCCTGATACATGTTCTGGTTGCCAGCAGCCTCATCATAACATGAAAATTTTCAACGGCCAACACACGAAAAACATCTGCACTTCTTTTCTTTCGCCTAACACCAGGCTAATAAAGCTTGCATCAACAGCCAAGACTGGGTCATCCCAGGGTTATTTGGGCCATTCGGATGTTGAGAAGTTTTCTAGAATGCAGCTCGCTCCATCCTTGCCGCAAACTTCAGCTTGATTCAAGCCCAACAGCTTAAGTGCCGACACTGTGTGCTCAATTCCTGGCGCATTGACTTTCTGTTAAGGCGAAATATTCCGTTGTTCTGGGTAGCCACTACAAACGACAAGAGAGTTACACAACTGATTAGCCTACGGTAGCTATCTTGCTGCACGTCTATTCTAAAGGTTAGCAACAAGGTGCAGAAATGACGAGATGCCATGCACTTGGGGTTCCACTACTTCATCCCAACCCCTGGATGTGACAGACTGAAGTCTTGAAAACCCACCCCAGCCGGAAGTAAGTTCTGATAACCGTCAATCGCGGTTAAAACGGTCCAATGATATTGATAGCCTATTATCATTCAGGCTTTATGCGAGGATTCTATCAGAGAGTACCTAATTAGGTACGTCCTTCAGACCAGACGATCTGAAGACTTGGTACTTTGTTACTCTCGTAAATGAGCATATCGCTACAGCCCAAGCAAGGCATGAATGGACAAATAACTCGCTCCCACACAGTTCAAGCCACGGCAGTCGCCAAGTAGGGTGTAATAAAGCGTGCTATGCGTAGGGAGGCAATCGCAATCCCTTCAGACCGCCTCTTCCTTGAGCACGACATAGGATGTATGTACATGCTTGCTTGGCCTCACTCAATCAGGCATCGTCTCATTACAAGAGCAGACAGAGAGCGGAATACAAATGTTAGCACGCAAACTTTATTTAAAGACAAGACAAACAATGCAAAACACATGTCAGCTCCCTCCTACAGTATGTACAGCCAACCAGCTGCACATGTGTCTCAAGGCAGTATTTCATAGGATGCCAGTCTCAAACCTCCGCTTGAGGCCTTCATTTAGAAACGCCCTATGGGTGCTGTCCAGCAACCATTGGAACCTGCAAGACTGGTTGGTTCAATTTTTGGGCATTGCTGGCAGTCTTGTTCATGCAAGATTGACGGGAAATGCTATTCGACTGAGGTTGAGAGCTTACGCCATTGCTCCCAATGCTTTCAGAGTGACGCAGCATATGGGGACAGCAGGTTTCGCCATAATCATCATAGAAATGCAATCTACATACTACCTCCAGAGTCTCGAACAGATGTTCTGTACGACCGTTACATGGCGTAAAGTGTTTTTCTGCAGCTTGGCCTCGGTCAGGATTATAGTCAGGGTCTTCTAGACCGGATTTCAGCATCAGACGAGGTATATCCAATGAACTCAAATTATCTTATCTATCAATAACTTTCTCAACATGAGAACTTAGGCTCATGTGAACGATGAAGCATACTCCTCCAACCTCATTTGTGATGATGAATAACGCTCTGATGAGTCTTTATCACAGCTTTGACTTGATACGCCAGTCATCACGTCGCATCCTCCACAATTGGGAGATGGGAGATGTGCAGTCTTCCTTGTATCCAACCCACCAACTCTATACACCGCCATCCCTCCAAGATCGAACGATGGTGATAAATGGCAATGAGGTTTCGGCAGCGCAATGGCATTATCAAAAGTGTAGTGTTGCTGTTACACGGGATTTCCATACACACCACGGCGTTTGATATAAATTCATGAGGCCTCGGACGAATAGAAGACCAACGCAACGATAAAGAAAATCAGTTTTACATATGACACCAGGCTCAGAGCAATGCTATCAAAAAGAGGAGGGAATCTGATGCAGGCCCCTTATTCATCATCAACATAGTGCACTCATTGCTGTTGCAGCTTAGAAGGTGCTGGCCGCCAGCCGGCTCGCAGCATTCCTAGCATCCACACGATCCTCGTCATCCTCTTCGCTGACACCCTTAAGGCCGGCACGGCCCCCCGTCTGTCGCCCTTGAGCTGCCTCGGTGCTCTCTTCGCTCTCGCCCTCCTCTGACACCTTGCTGATGAGACTGCCTGACACGCTGCGACCAGTGGCATCTGAACGGCGAGGAACGCCACTCCAAGAGTCGCCCTTGGGGCCTTGACTGGCTGCGAGACTCGATCGACGCACGGTAGGATGCGACTCGCGACCCAATCGGCTCAATCCACCGGAGGCGTCAATTGATCGAATATCCGGTCGGACCGTCTCCAGAAGGGCCAGAGTCCGCCTCTCAGCTTCAATCTCTCTGAGCACATATTCCCTAATGCTCAGGCGGAGATCAGCAGAAGTTCTCGAGAACCACTTACGACGCTCCTGGACCAAGTTTTGGGTGACACGGTTGGTCTTATTGTACAAGTATGTCTCGTGCTGGCGAGCGTCGTCCAATGCTGTGATGGCCTCGTCCACCTTTTCGCGGCGAACACTCGAACTGGCCTTGAGGCGATCAGCCGCATTGAGCTTGCTACGGGTAGCTTCCTGGGCTTGTAGGAATTCGCGAATCAGAATCTGTCGGTTGGTAAGGGACTCCTTGACAATGAAAGCGTCTTGTGAGTGATATTGGAATGGGTCGCCAATAGTTGTAGCCTCTGCTGTCGCTTGGGCAGCATGATAGTCGCCGACGGTCTGGACGACTTTACCCAGCTTTCGATATGCATTTGCCAAACCAGGATGGGGTTCCTGGACATGCATACTTGTGAGTTTAGCACCGTAATCGGCTTCGGAAAGGCCGAGTCCTAAAGATGTTCAGTATGCTAGACTTGTGCGGTCTGTCAGAAGCTTACCCCTCCTGGCCTTGACCAGCTTATCAACCTTGTGGCCGGCATCCATGCTACCAAGATAAAATAGCTTGACGGTTGGACGTGCATCCGCAAGCTCAGGGGTATCATCAGGGGGTGGAGCGAATTGCTTCAAAATCTTTCTGCGGACGCCTGTCGCTGGCTGCTTCTTCTTCACCATGGGGCTATAACCAAAGTCACTCTCCACAAAGAGTACCATCTCGTCGTCCCGCATCAGGATTTCGTTACCACAAACGTAGTTCAACCACCGCTGCATCAAGGCCTTGACCCGAATCTCGTCCTCGTCTGTTCCAGCTCCAGCGGAGGTCAGAGACGGCGGGACCGCGGGGACAAACACCTCTGGATTCGCAGATATCAGATGATCGGCGAGTTTAACAAACTCGGAGTGTAGACGGCGAACATCTCGGAATTGAGTTGTTCGAAAGCGAGGAATGTTGGTCTGTGACTTGTCAGTCCATCATGAGGGTATCAAAAGAACTCAGAAATCGTACGTGAACATCGAATCGGAGGATGGGATCCTTCTTGCCGGTGCGTTCAAGTCCCGTAATCTTGGCTTGGAGTCGATACTGAGGCCCAGCCGGTTTTGGGGGATGCTGTTCCTGTCTAGACTGTGAAACCGGTGCACCAGCCTGGTTGTGTTGCTGGCTATGCGCCTGAGATTGTCCATCCTCCCCAGCTGACGGTTCGGCGGCTGTGGATTGCGACTGCGCCTCTGAGGTGGTGTTCAGTGTACCTGAAGCCTCAGTACCATCTTCAGTGCCGGAGGCTGTAGTCGCAGTCCCTGGACGCTGGAATTCTTCAGACTGAGATACAGACTGGTCCTGAGACAGGCCATTCGAGGATTGTGTGTTATAGCGAAAGGGGGGAGGAGCATCAGCTGAGGCGGGATTGAAGGCAGCAATGTTGTTTCGCGATGGAGACGACACAGGGGAGTTGCCCCATGGTGAATCGCCAGCGGGATCCTCCACGTCGTGGATCGTGGAGCTGTAGTCCATCGTAAGTGAAATATCAACGATATAATTTGGCGATTGTTGATGGGAGAGAGAAGCTGAAGGAATGACGTTGTGTTGGTTCAGCGCGCGCTTGACCTAAGTCCAGTCGGTGGTCGGCAGGGACGGACGGGGGTAGCGAACAAGATGGAGGTGGAGTACGGGTACCAAATTGAGCCGGCGAGGAGCTGCCGCGGATCCAAGCTGACGGGCACTCTAATGGGTTGATAGCACGGCAATAGTAATTTATACTTCCTCTCTTCCTGCAACCCTCGAGACTCGTTGTCTTCAATGAGTGCCTTATGTCTTAAAATTCTATGAACAGAAGTCGCCCTAGATATCAGGTAGCCCATTATAATACAACCTATTCTTTCCATTCATCGCTCGAGGCGTTTCTCTTCCCGCATGTTGCAGCCATTCCCGTCTAGGCTGCCCGGGGAGCTTACTTATTAGGTACAGTACCTTACCTAGGCCCATGACATCTGACTGGCATCCATTGCTTCATTGAGGCGAGCTCCCACTACCGCCTAGCCACTCTTATCTTATCAGCGCCCCAAAAAGTTGTTAATGATGAGAATGAGGGGCCTAGAAAATGTTTTGGCTCGACATCACTGGTGAAACTTTGTCTACTTATGCTTTTTTTTTTTACGCCAGCAACCCAAGTGGCCTTCTCAGTCTTCTTCCATTCGTTCTAACACAAAATCTTCCAAATTGACGCCCATCTAATAGTCAACAATGGGTAAGAAGCGAGCGCGCGAAGAGGGCAAGGATGTCCCGCCAGCTGATGTGGACAAGATGGACGAGGACGGTTCTGATGACGAGGTAGGCAAAATGCTTCAAAGTTATATGCGCATCCTACTGACTGCACCAAAGGACTTCGATATGGTTGATGTTGATTTTGAGTGGTTCAACTTTGACCCCGAGGTCGACTTCCACGGCACCAAGACCCTCTTGCGACAACTATTCGATGTTGATGCGAACCTCTTCAACATGTCTGCTCTCGCCGATCTCGTTCTCTCACAACCCACCATTGGTTCCACCATTAAGGTTGACGGAAAGGCCACTGATGCCTACGCTATGCTCACTATTCTCAACACGGTTGTCCACCAGGAAAAGGAGCCCATGAACGATATCATCAAATACCTGATCGAGAAGGCGCAGAGTAGCTCGTCACTGGCACCCATCGCCGACGTTCTCAGCAGTGGAAAGCACGTGGGACTTGTGTTCTCCGAACGCCTCATTAACATGCCTTCCGAGCTGGCCCCACCACTATATTCAATGCTTATCGACGAGGTTGAGGCTGCTATGGAGGACAAGGAACCCTACGATTTCACTCACTACTTGATATTGTCCAAGACATACCAGGAACTCGAGTCTAAGTTGGATGTCGAGAATCAGAAGCGCAAAAAGGCAAAGGAGGAGGCCGGTATTTATTATTTCCACATGGAGGACGAGGTGCTACAAAAACACGCTGTGGCGCACGGCAACTTCAATTACACAAAAGAGGATGAGTCGGCGGCAGACAGTAAACGGGCATTCCAAGAAATGGGCGTCAAGGCGCATGGGCACATGATTCTTATCGAGGCAAACAAGTTTCCAGGGGCGGTCAAAGCTGTTAATGAATATCTCAGTGCGGCGCAATAGATGAGATGAAGCTCAGGCACTTGGTTCTAGCCTTTGCATCAAGTATTCCACCTCGACTTCCTTGGTCAATGGGATGACAAAGTCCTTGTACATTGAAACAACAGCGTCGACATCGATTTTCGCCGCTCCCTCGGTTCCGTCAGGGATGGAGGGATCCTTGCCGTATGTCAGAGCCTTGAGTCGTAGTCGCTCGAGGACCTTCTTCTCCACTGCTGCATTAGTGATGGATTCAGCGATGCCCTCCCGATCTTCAGCCTTGATAAGCCGAATATAATTTTCCTCGTCCGACCGGAACTTGGACTCTGCAACGAACTTGCCGAAGTGAATGCGTCGTGATAGAGCTTGTAGGCAAGCAATATCGCAAGTTGCGGTTGAGCCGTAGTTTTCTTGAGACTCGCCCCGCTCCTCGCGTCCGAAATCGGGGCACACTGCGGGGAGAAACTTTTCGGTATAGAATTTCTTGATCTTGTCGTTCACATTGACGTTGTTCTCATGCAAGATCCTGGGGTAGTTGAGAGGCTTGAGTATTGGTTTTTGCAATGCATCGGGGAAGAAAGGATATTCGTCAGGCGACTCGAAGCGTCGGATAAGGGATTGTAGCTTCTCTTGCTCCCGAAAATACCAGTCGAGGAAGCTCAGGTTCGCTTCAGGTAATTCCACAGCTCCAGGAACGTAGATCGTCTAGAATGATGACATGGTTAATTATCGTTATTATGCAATCTGGGATCTTTCGGCTGGACCGGGGTTTGCATGAGGCGTTCTAATCCCACTTACACCATTCAATGCGAATTGCACTCTCTCGATCAGATGGAAGGTGATTGTGTCCTCAAGACGACTACCAATGTCAGTCCGGGTGCTCAATGGCAAAATAGGTGGTATGGGAAGCCGGGAGCAGCTCATACATAAGTTGGAATCGGATTCGGGCCAGATCCAGTGCGTGTGCGGCATCGGCCATGTTGATAACGGTATCCATACTGGTTCTGATTAAAAAAGAAAGGAATTGAACGCTGAGGAGATGCGCTTCTGAGGTGTATGTATTGACCTGAACGATCCAAGATTGGATCCAAATCTGATACAAGACAGAAATTGGTTTCGATTTAAATCAGTATAATGAGTCGTACAAAGTCAATCTTGAAGTACCGAAGGGTTAATCACCACCTATACCTAGTAGGTTAGTTGGTAGCAGAAAGCGGGCACGGAAAGGCTGGAGCTCTGTACTAAAAGATTGCAGGCCATGAGTTGGTCGGCATGAGCCCAAAGGGAGGAGGGCATGGGCGGAACTAGAGCCGGCATTTCCCTTCCTCCCACTTCCTGCGGCACAATAAAATTGAGCATGGAGGGGTAAGCTCGGGGTAGAGGTCGAGCTTGGCCTTGAACGTCACCGGGAGGGCATGAAAACACCTTACAGGGCACAGCTTCACCTGTGCGCCACTATCCTTGCAGCCCCCAGCGATCATTCCAGCAGTTCCAGCGCTGTGGCAGAAGTGTCGCATGAGCCAATTACAGAGGGATGCCATCCATCCAATCCTGCTCTTGCCCACATTAGCGTCTCGGATCAGAAGCCTCCCAAGCCCAAATCCAAGCCTGTTCGGGTCTTTTTTGCCCTCCACCTCAATAACCAAGGTTATCCCGGCGCGCGTCATGATAAACTCCTCGTGAGCTACCAAATCTTTTGATTCTTCCTTGTGCGAAGCCTCAGCGTCAGCCTTCCAACTCAATCCAATCGCTCCAAGGCCCTCCGATTCTCTTGAGCTTCTGCACCTCCGCCAGGAGCTAGGCCATGGCGAACCAAGAGACTCACTATGGCTTCGACGAAGGCGGAGATGACGACCAGTCTATTGTGTCGGTGTGTAGATACCTACTCGAGTTCCATTGTCTCTTGTCATACGGACCGCACCTGGCTAACCTCAATGCTTTGTTTCTTGGGTAGACGCGCGGACTCGAGGCTTTCAGTCGAAAGGTCACAACTACAGCTACTCATTTGATCGGTCCCAATGCCGAAGCCACAGCTCATCACTACCAAACCGCGATGGCCGAGGTGCACAAACAAATGAAGCGGCCGACGGTCCAGCGAAGCATGTTCGCGATGGCCAGGACAACCCCAACCGATCTCATGCGCTCCAGACTTTCAACGCACGAAATCCAGCATCGCGCTTTGACATACCTTCCCGATGAACTGCTTGCCAATATTCCTGAGCATGACAATCCTTACTCGCTGTTTCAGGGTTTCCAGGCCAGCTTCCCCGAGCTGACTGACGAGGGCAAAAAGTTCCAGCGACGAGTCACCCGCGGGCGCAAGATGCTGGAAGATTCAGATGGGACCCCAGGCAGCCCCAAAAAATTGACTCAATTAAAAAAAGAGAAGGCTGCCATGATGCATGAGTTTGGGTTGTTGGGTACTCGTAAGAGCATGGCGAGCTACGAGATTCGAGAAATCGATAACAAAATCGCCAATCTCCACGGCATGCGAAGAATTATTCTGGACAGGCTCGCTGGGTTGGAACAGGATGAAGCTATGCTGGAGCACGACAGTATGTGATGTGCCAAATACGTAACAAGACTCTACTGACTTGACAAGTTTCCGAGATGGAAATCCGAGTTGATGAGGCGCAGGCGCTGGTTGATGAGGCGGAGGAAATCGCACGAAACACACGAACCCAGGACGAGCAAGATCTGGTTGGCGATGCCGATGACCACGATCAAGAGTTCATGTCCCAGTCAGTTTATGATAAGATTCCCTCCTCAGAAGCAGGTAGCACGCCCCGGAAAACGAAAAAGGTTCATCGTAAGAAGTCAATGCCCATTCTGCACGAGCATTTCGAGCCTGGCACAGCCATTCGCGAGCTCCGAGCACACAAGGACACGATTACAGCTATTGATTTTGACGCCCCCTTTGGTACTATGGTTACTGCTGCGCTGGATGATACAGTCCGCGTTTGGGATCTCAACGCTGGTAGATGCATGGGTTATTTGGAGGGACACACTGCTTCGGTACGCGCCTTACAGGTTGAGGATAACATTCTCGCAACGGGCTCGATGGATGCAACCATTCGACTCTGGGACCTCAGTAAGGCGCACTACGACCCTCACGGCGGCTTGGGAAAAGACGACGATGAGGATGCTATCGCTTTTGGAACGGATAACCACCTTGAACCCCCACCTGGTAGCATGGCTGATTGCCCTCTGTACACATTGGAATCACATGTCGACGAGATCACAGCCCTTCACTTCAGAGGCGATGTTATGGTTTCCGGTTCTGCAGACAAGACGATTCGCCATTGGGATCTTGAAAAGGGCCGTTGCGTGCAAACATTAGACGTTATGTGGGCGGCGGCAGCGAGTATGACGACTACAGACAGCGGGTGGCGACCTACGGGACGGTCTCAGAGCAGTTCCGCCGACTTCGTGGGTGCATTGCAGGTCTTTGAGACGGCACTTGCTTGTGGTACCGCAGACGGCATGGTGCGACTTTGGGATCTTCGAAGCGGCCAGGTTCATCGCAGTCTTGTTGGTCACACAGGTGCAGTTACGTGTCTCCAATTCGACGATGTGCATCTGGTCACGGGAAGTGTAGATCGAAGCATCAGAGTACATTGCTCACTTGTATTCTTCAAGTACACTGTTACTAACTGTGACCACAGATTTGGGACCTTAGAACAGGGTCTATTTACGACGCATATGCATACGATAATCCAATCACAGACATGATGTTTGACGCCCGAAGAATCGTCAGTGCTGCTGGTGAGGACGTTGTCAAGGTGTACGATAAGGTGGAGGGACGACAATGGGAATGCGGCGCCGGCATCACGGCCGCTGAAGAGGGTAAGACTCCCGCCATCGTGGAGCGTGTACGTGTAAGAGATGGATATCTTGTTGAAGGCAGACGAGACGGTGTCGTGGGAGTATGGACGAGCTAAGATATACGTGTGTAATCTGTAAAAGAAATAATGAAATCCACTCATGACGACTTGAATCATGAGCAGCGCTTTGATCGTTCAGTTTTTGGCTTTATAAACAGAGTATGGGCGGAAATTGCCGGAATGGTTCTCTATATAAAAATATACGCTGGGAGATCATGTTGACGAACATTGTGTGTGAAGACACCTTACTGTATCTCATTGGATGCTTAGTACGACCAATTTCACGGTTAAGCGGTAATATCTCAATCCGTGCTTTTACACTGTTATTGATCACAACACTTTAGTCTTGGCAGATGACAAGCGTCTTGAAACAACATTGCCTTTCGACTAGGCTGATTTAAATCTCATTGAATTATATCTTTCCTGGAACATGGCGTCAGCGGCATATGGGAAAATTCTCGTCAGGTATTTCGAGATAACTCAAGAGCTCGCTAAGGCATCAGACGCTCAGCTGAGAACGACAAATGCAGGCTCTTCAGGCCCTGGAGGGTCCAAAGGGGTTTCTGGGAGAGTTTCAGGGAAATCGACAGATCATGCTGCGCATACAGATTCCACAGCAGATGCTATGGTTCGACTTCTTGCACGACAGGCTCAGACGCTGATCACAATCCACAATGATTTGACGTCGAAAAAGAGTATCGTCAACATTAATCAGGATCTTCTCAAAAGAAGAATAGCAGACTTGATCTCCATCTCGTCTTCCAAGTTTTACGCCTACCGTTATGACCTCCTCCCTGTCATATGGCGTCAGATATATACCGACGCTTGCATCCTTGACTCCTTTAGCCTCATTGTGCAACCACTCATGATTGATAGCATCGTCCCAGAAACGCTTCTAGATCTTGTCGTTGAGAAGCTTGACAGAGCATTCATCACGACTGGTGGTGGTGGACGACAACAATGGCTTGGGGAGACGATACGAATGCTTGAAGTAGCCTGGACGGCGAATGGGGAGCATGAGAGGCCAACAAAGCGTCAAAGATATGACGCTTCGACGCAATGCTTTTCCAACTACCAGCCTCATGGACAACCGAAGCTCTCACCTACGAGGGAATGTCCTCGACACTCCGGCTGGACAATGCCGCAGTTTGAAGACTACATGAATAGCAACGGAGAGCCTTGGCCTGTTGTCTTCACAGATTTAACTACAGAGTGGCCTGCTCTCACAGACCGCCCCTGGAAGGATCCCGAGTATCTCCTCTCTCAGACCTTTGGAGGGAGACGTCTGGTGCCGGTTGAAATCGGTAGAAGTTATGTTGATGAGGGTTGGGGACAAGAACTTATCCAGTTCCGCGAATTTCTTGCTCGTTATGTTACAGGAGAAACAGAGAGCATTGGCTATCTCGCCCAGCATAACCTCTTCCTGCAGATCCCTTCTCTTCGTAACGACATATCCGTCCCGGACTTCTGCTGGGCCGACGTCCCATCTCATCCAACAACTCCGTCTCTAAATCAGCCGCCGGTTGACATGCCCCAGCTCAACGCCTGGTTCGGTCCAGCGCGCACTATCACGCCTCTTCACACCGATGGTTATCACAACCTGCTCTGCCAGGTCGTTGGAACAAAATATATACGTCTGTATCCCCCTCGTGCAACAGATGCGATGCGGCCGCGGGCATCCGAACATGGCGTTGATATGAGCAATACGAGTAGATTGGATGTGGGTGTGCTCGAAGAATGGGATGATAAAACCAAAGATATGGATGACGAAGATGTCCAAAAGATGAGGAAACAGCTTGAAGGTATCGAGTATTGCGAGTGTATCCTTAGGCCAGGAGACACATTGGTTATTCCTATCGGATGGTGGCATTATGTGAGAAGTCTAAGCGTGAGCTTCAGTGTAAGCTTCTGGTGGAATTAATAGGCCATGGGGGGGCAAGTAGGTCCACGGGTGAATTTCACAAGCATCTGCATGAGGCTGATATACACATTTCAGCGACTGTAATGTGGTAAAACGACAATGCAGGTCGCCAACATTGTCAATCCATTGCCTATGGGCAAGACTCTGTTGATCCAAACTCCTGTAGAATTTACAGAATATCAAAAAGACCTGTGATCCCTTTGTTACCCAGCTGTCGATGCATCGTCCACACTCTCACTTGTTCCTTGGGCCTCTCTCCGAGCTTTCGCCCCAGCCTTCAATGTCTCCCACTTCTCACGATACTTGTCCAAAACCTTTTGCATCTTTCGGTTGTCCTTTTCCAGTCGCTCCATCTGTTTGACGGCTGCGGTTAGCTGTTCTTCCAACTCTTGGTTCTTGCGTCGTAAGGATTCATCGGCAACTTTGCTGGTATGTGGTGAAGCAGTGGGCGATCCAGGGCGCATGAGACGGTAACTTTCAGCGAGAGCCATTGCGGAATTCTGAGCACTGGCTTCAAAGGCATGGAGCCGCTTGGTAAGCTTATCTAGCGTGTCCTTGAGAGATTTATTTTCAATGTATAGCTCTTCGATGATGTTGTTGAAGTCCTTGTCAGTGCGGGCACGGCCAATACGACGTTTGGCTCCGGGCGACAGCGGGGGTGCTTCTCGAGCATCCACAAAGTCATCATCTTCTTCATCAGGAACATCAAGAATATCACTGTGGGACGATGCCCCCAGTCTTCTCTTTTCCTTTTCGGCAAAGCTGAGAATATTTGCGTAAGACATAGTATGGCCAGTACTGGGTACAACGTAGAAAGAATCGTTAGCTCCGTGCCCTTCTCTAACAAGAGCCTGCATGGTTGCCTTGGAGTAGATCTTGCTAAGGTCTGGCTCTAAGACCTTGGACGGGGACGCCTTAAGGTGACTACGCTTGGGACTGGGAGACATTTCTGGGGAGTCAGGTGTTTCTGAAATGGTGGACTCCTCTTGGATCAGTGGCAGGCCGGCAAAGGCCAAAGGTGCTGAGATTTTATTGATGAGACTCCCAAAGGTGTTGTAGAACCGAGTATATCCTCCGTCATCACTGATTGCCGCAGAGGTAGTTGCATCGGTGCGTGGGGACGATGAGGCTTTACCATAACTATCGGATCGCGTGGTTGCAGGGACAGGTGGTACCCACGTCGGTTTTCCAGGCTGGTGGTCGATGATAGTCTGCATCTTGGCCTTGGTTCCGCGAGGGTGCGAGGCTGCATCTAGGTTTCCGGGAGCTTGGTCATTGGAAACGCTGGGCGCGAGAGGTTGGCCTCTGTACTTTGATCGGATGCCACGAGCGGTAGCCAAGTTACTGGCGATAGAAGAGGACATCTCCCGGGGAGCATATCTGCGCTGGGTGGGAGGGGATAGTTTCTTTGGCGCCGTAGAGTCCTTCTTGTTTTCCTTCTTGTCGTCCGCATCTTGTGTGGGGAGATTCGCTTTGGTTGATGAATCCTTCTCGTTGAGATCGGCATCGCTGGCCTGGGAGGTAGGTTCGGTCGGTCGGTTTAAAATCTCGGCGATCCTACGATGGTGTTGTTCTAGGAGCTTCAGTGTTCGCAGAGCTTCGATGCTGGACGTCGATCTGGCAGCGTTGGCGAACTCGCCAGCAGCCTGAGTATGTTCCGTGATTGCAACTGTGCTGTCGGAGGAGTGATGAGCAACACTCGCGGCGCGCACATGATCGTGTGCTTTTACAAGCGGGGATGAGTCCATTATTCCATAGGTAGTGAATTTCAAGAGAGCTCGGTTTGTCCTTGATGTGCTGTTTAATCTTTTAAATTCGTTATTGAGTAGTCGGTAGTAGGCCGGTTTGTTACGTGATGAGGTCAAATGTGGGGAGGCACAAGACCACTGGCGATGGCGTTTAAGTGGCTCGGGGCCCAGATATGTAGTCTCTACCTGTCTATCTACCTACCTATGTATTCCAAGTTGGCGATGACCCTAAAGCAACAGTCAGGGCTTATATAAACACATGGCTCATAGGTTGTTTATGCATCTACATCTACGGAGCAGATCAAAGGCCAAATGGGATAATAATGTGGAATTCT
Organism: Fusarium sp. NRRL 25184; assembly: GCA_013755755.1. Lineage (NCBI taxonomy): Eukaryota > Fungi > Ascomycota > Sordariomycetes > Hypocreales > Nectriaceae > Fusarium > Fusarium sp. NRRL 25184. The sequence goes on from JABSSZ010000251.1 coordinate 36,060, forward strand.
TGCTTTCCTCTTGACGCAATCCGTCGCTCATACCTGCAGTAACATAGCCCAAGCAGTATCTAGCATAATTTAGCTTTTGGCGGGGTTAAGTTAAGTTAATTACGTACTAGACGCCCAGGCACGCAGAAAGTTATCGGGAATTTCATGGCGACACTGACTCAAAGGTGGAGAATGACCGCGGATCATACAAGGTAAGATAAAGTACTAATGTAATGTATTTCAATATGTATTGTAACCTTTTTGCGTATAAGCAGTTTCCTTGGTAAAGATGCCTGATTCATGATATGCATATGTTATGGTCTTGGTTCGGTCGTTTTACCCTGGAACATAGTACTAAGAACAATATATCGAAATTTTGTATAATAAAATCACAAGTTCTCCCGACAAATAATGTCATTCTTAGATATATATTATGACGTTGAGTTTTTTCTCTATAGTGAGTGGTAAGCAGATTAGACACTTGTAGCCCTGAGTTTCAAACCGGTGTATATACTTTGGGTGGTGTTGGATACTAGGTAGTGAACGAGTCCAGTGTGCTCCACCAGAGGATAATAGTCATTCATGAATTAACATATCTCTTTTTCATAGAAGCCGTCTTGGCTCTTGTCCTTGCCGCTTCTTTCCCTTCTCACACATACGACTGAGATATACATTACGACTTAAATCCTGACTAAACGAAACACTCTATTCTTTCCATCATTCTCGTATTGTGAACTCCGTAGGTACCTGCCTTGTGCAGATGTGTAGACGTTACTGCGCCACAGAGTCTCACCAACTCTTCCACCAACTTCAAACAAAACCCCATTGTTTGGACAGAGCTTCAGCAGGGATCAAGTCTGACTGGTCCCACCAGCTAAGCATCGACGGATATCATCATTGGCGCCCTCACCAGTCCACTTAACAGGGATATGTACGCGGGTTCATCGGTTAAGTTTAGAGCTTCCAGTTGGTTTCGGTGGTTGGCTGGTTGATTCGGACTCTAATGTGCCTACACCAACCGAAATACCTACGGACTTGCGAGCTAATTCACATCCCCTGAAGTCACCCTTTATTGATAAAAGCCACAGGTTTGCTTAAATGCAGTACGCACCCACGCAGACATAGGTTGGAAACCACGCATGCGGTTGAAGTTGGATACCACCCAATCGAGGGAGGAATTCCACAGAAACCAAATCAAACAAGACTTGACCCGACTTGACGTGGTCCAAGACCTCGTAGTCTGACCTGTCATAGTTAAACCATTTGGGCTAAAACAAACCAACGACGTCAACTCTCTTATCCTTGGCTCGATCGCCATCCAGTTTTTCACGACAAGACCTCAATACTTCTCAGTCCGTATCCTTCGACTTTTATCGAATATTGAAAATAGATAACCCAAGTTTGTCATACGGAACCCTTACGAGTTCTATCAACCACGACCAGCGTTCCTCAAGGCTGCCACGACATCGAGTGCATCCACTGCAACACCTCCCAAGCACGTAACAACGAGCGATTCCGGCTTGATCCCTCATATCATATTCGTCCCTCGACAGCAGGAGGCTGCGGTACGCGGCGACTGCGACTGCAACGATGTCAACAACTTTGGACAACAGCAGCAACACTGGGCTGAACAAGCTGCTGCCAAAGTCGATATCCTCCAAGCGACTCCGAAGAAAACAAGACCGTGAACAGCCAGGGCTGTCCTATGACGATGCTAGCGTCTTTGCACATTCGCAGTCGAGCCGGGAAACTTTAGAAAGCGATGGTACACGCTCCGGGCACATTGCAGGAGACGAGGATGAGGAAACAAGCCAGAGTCATCGCTCCTATGAGTCTGATGGGGATGAATCGTGAGTTTTATTAAATTTCCTTGTCTCTCTATATTCTGTTTTTATTCCCCTTCTGCTTCTCCCCTACCGTCATCAACTGAATTCTTCGTGGCAATGATCGTCGGCCTCCATGTTGTTTTTGCCAGTCCTGTTGCGTGGGAACAGCTGCGAGGCTGAGACCCTTTCGGTCAGTGTCTGCGACATCCATGCTTAAGTGGCAACCAAGAGGAGAGACAAACCATTCTACATAACTTATTGCACTAAGAGATGGATGGCAGATCAAAGCTCCACCCGGCGCTATGGTCGTCCATACTCGCACTGACAAGCTTCAACTCGATTGTTTGTCGTTACATGCTTCCCAGTTACCTCTCTTACAACGTCACTATCTTATTGCTTTGTTTTGTTTCTGGTTATTCTCATGCCCAGCAGGCTTGGCACATCTGCCGTCTTCCCCGTGTCCACTTCCTTAGCAAACTCCACTTATCGGTGGTACCGTCTGTGCTCTCTACTGCATTTGATCAATCTAACTGGAGCCGTCGTCACTCTTTAGATCCAACTCTCGACACCCGCCGCCTTTCTCGACTCATCCTTCTCAAATAGGCCACCTAACGACAAACTCTTCCATTGTGCAGGCGAAGTATCAACCAGAATCACAGCCTTCGCTTTCAGACGTCGAATCCAACAGTAGTGCTTCAAAATCGTCAACGTTCCCAGCTTCGCGAACAGATTCCATCGATTCAAAAGACCCCCGGATCGGCCGGAGTAAGACGGGCTTGCTCCCTCCCCAAAGTTCCGCTCGTCGTTCGCCATCACCTGCTGGTAGACTCAAGGGTATATTCAAGCCCAAGAAGAGCTCTGGGAATAACTCGAGTCCAGAGCGTCGCCCAGCAAGCGAGCCCCAACCATCGTCTGAGACTCGCAACGAACAACAGTCCACCATCTTGGTGGATCCTGATCCTGATCAAGACTTACCGGTTCTCGAGCCACCAGCTGCAGCTAAGGTTGCTTCACCCGAAAGACGAACGAGGGTACAGCCCAAGGTTGACACGAATATCCCGCCTCGAACTCCTCCAAGCGGTGACAAACCTGCCCCAGTTATAGTAAACACACCACCTACACCTACTGAGTTCGCCAACAGATCCGGCCAATCGTCTCCCGAGAGGAGGTCCTTCTGGAGTAGTCCAGGGAATAATTCGGGTCCAAATGGCCGTCCTTCCTCTCAGAACATGAGTGCGAACAGGAGGAGTCGATCGAATTCACAAAACATCGGCCCCAGCAAACTCTCTAACATTGTATCCGCTCCCTTGACACCGACCCAAGAAAGTGGTGAACCAACGCCTACGGCGAACCAGAACTCTTCAGGCGGATTCTTCTCGTCTATGATCTCAGCTGCCCAGAGCGCTGCCAACTCTTTCAGCAACACCAGTCTGAATATTGGCGGAAATAAGTCTCGAAGCGTGACTCCCAACATACAGGAAACACTCGAACCCGACGATACCCAAGACAACGCCGAACCTGCCCCAGCTGCGCAAATGGCGGACAAGAAGGAAAACAGAAAGTCCGCGGTGTCGACCATTGGTGCCGGTGAGCTGAGTCTCAGTCAGCTTGGGCTTGCCGAAGCTCCCAGCCTTGTCGCATCTCCAGTCAACGCCAGGTTCCCCGATGTGTCTGACACGCGTGCTCGTTCTGAATCTGCCCCCGTCGATTCTCCAGTGAGTCCTGTGGAGTTTATCCCAGAGGAGTCTTCCAGTCGCCCACGCTCACTCTATGAACCCGTGAGCCGTGAACGCACGCCTCCCCCTCCGGAGTTTACGAACAAAGAGAACGGCGTGCAAAGAACATCCAGTCTCCGAAGTGCTCTCAAACAGAGCCACAGGAAGCGTGGAAGCTCTGTCACGACTGGAACCACCATAGGAGCTGCGATTGCAGCTGCCAATAGTTCACTAGGGCATCCAAATCTGAGCGCACCCAAGCTTACAGGATTCGCTATTGCCAGTAAGAAAAGAAATCGCGATTTTCACGATTTGTTCAAGAGTGTGCCAGATGATGACTATCTCATCGAAGACTACAGTTGCGCCTTGCAGAGAGAGATTCTCGCGCACGGCCGCCTTTATGTCTCAGAGGGTCATCTCTGCTTCAGTAGCAACATTTTTGGTTGGACAACAACACTCGTTATGAGCTTCGATGAGATTGTATCTGTCGAGAAAAGAAGCACTGCACTGCTCTTCAAGAACGGCCTGATGATTTCAACACTGCATGCCAAGCACATTTTTGCCAGTTTCACAAGCCGGGATGCTACATACGATCTGATAGTGAATATATGGAAACTTGGTCACCCTACACTCAAAAGCACGCTAAATGGTGTGAGACTTGAGGGCACCGGTGGCGACAAAACGGAAAAGGTTGATGCTGAGCCTCCCGTGGAGGATGAGACTCACGAGGGCTCAGAGACAGATGACGAGAGTGATGACGAAGAGGAGTACTACGATGAGGATGTCCACGAGGAGATGCACAATGCTAGCATAGCTGCCGAAACTAAAACCAACGGAGCAGATGCTGATGGTGAGAAGGCTGCCTCCAGGAAAGCATCAGGAGCAGCGCTCCCAAGCGGGCCGGCCTCTGAAGAGTCACCGCCCGCTGCTGGAGGTTCCGCGGACTTCCCAGGCCCATCTGCTCATGCACCCACTGAATGCGGTGACACGGCATCACATTACGACAGAGTGGTTGGCGACGATATTATTCCGGCACCACTTGGCAAGGTGTACAATCTCATGTTTGGCCCAGCTTCAGTTACATTCATGTCGAACTGGCTATCGGGAGAGCAGAAGTGCTTAGAGCTGCAAATGGAGGACAAGAAGGGCCTTACACTGGATAACAGAACACGAACATTCTCGTACATCAAACCACTCTACGGCTCGATCGGACCAAAACAGACCAAGACTATTACCTCAGAGACATTAGAGACTCTAGATCTCGAGAAGTCGGTCAACCTTACCTGCTCAACCCAAACACCAGACGTGCCGAGTGGCAATGTGTTTGCGGTCAAAACCAGATACTGCCTCTCGTGGGCCGAAAACAACGCCACTAGAGTGCAGATGAACTGTACAATTGAGTGGTCCGGCAAGAGTTGGCTGAAAGGTAATTGCAATAGCTCTTCACATTAACCAGATTCGATGCTAACATGGTCCAGGACCTATCGAGAAAGGTGCAACTGATGGCCAGACTACATACGGAAAAGACCTGTTTGCAGCTATCAAGGCAGCAGTATCATCCAAACCAGGAGGAGCAACAACAGCAGTCCCAGCACTTAAGGGAGGCAAGAGGAAAGGCAAGAAGGCCAAGCTTTCGCAGTCAAATACTGGTGTTGTCGAGACCAGCGTTGCGCCCAAGCGGCCTGCTCAGACAAGTTGGGGCGTTCTGGAGCCTGTACGAGGAATCCTGGAGCCAATTGGAGACATTGTTCAACCTCTTCTCACTGGAAATGTCATGTATGGACTTCTGGTAGGGTTGTTGGTTGCCACGTGGTTTGGATTCGGTTTCACTCCTAGTCGAAATGCTTCCTACGGCCGCGAAATTGGGAGCGTCTACCGACTGGACAGGATTGCTGCTTATGAGGAGATGTGGCGAAGGGAGGACAGTGAGCTTTGGGATTGGCTGGAGGAACGTGTCGGGATGGAGCGCCTACAAAGCGACAACGTCGGGGCACGCAAGAGGGCAATGGAGCCAAAGACAGTTGAAGAGAACTTGCGCGCAACCCGAATGGGTGAAAAAGAGGTGGAAGAAGCGATTCGAGTCACAGAGGAAAAACTAAGAGTACTGAAGGGAGTTATGGAGAAGAAGAGCAAACCTCACAGATCGACTGGTGATGATGTTCGATCATAGGGAGTATAGAAATTGTGTATATTTTAGTCATATATCATAGCCTGACGGGAGTAATCAGCGAGCTCCTTGTTCTTTTGTCAACTACCTTTGTAACAACAAGAAAGCCATCGAATATATCTATTAGATGAGTCAAGCATCTTTTCTATGTCAGGATGGGGTGGTATTCTGTCGATGGTTGGTTACACAACTGGTGATGGGTGTCTACGTGACGAGGCCCTTAATGGTCAGATTGGTTAGCCTTATGCAAGCAGGCAAGCCAGTGGCATTCTTGGCCCAGGACGAGGAACCTAAGCGTTCCTGCATGGGCCCGGTTTGGTTCTGGATGGATGGTCAGATAGCTCAGCACTAGCTACTACGCTTCATAGACAAGTTCAGACATAGCTCCCGGCACTCAACGATGAACAAACATCCATCGGCTTCGTGCAGACCCCTGCAAGGAACCTGGGCCGAGGGAGTTCCATAGACAATTAATACAGCGTCAATATTGAAAAGGTTGAGCGTTGAGCAAGGCGTTGGGTGACGATGTCAAGACGACAGGATTAACCTACCCTGCAGCATAAGGTATACAGAGAAACCGGGCTCTAGTAAGATAAAGCCGGCGAATATCTTGCAAATTCCCTACTGCTGGTACACTGTTTGTTGCAATCATCTGATTTACTAATGCAGGTAGCTAGGTTGTTCTGATTCCACAACGGGTTGAAGAAAGAACGAACGAAATCTTTGGATGTTTCGGTATGACGCAACCACCCACCGAGACTTTGTATGTGACTAAAACAGCCTCGCAGTCTCGCCAGTCTCGTCCTCCAGCAATGTCTGGCGTGACACCGACATTCAACTATTACCGTTAGGTAGTAAGAACTTGACATTGCCCAAGTAATAGGAAACAATATCCAATACCGAACACGCTTTCACTATATCGAGACCACAGTTTCCAAGGTCTCCCGGCATGTAGCGAGTTACGGCTTATTAGGTAGCTCAGCTCAGCTCAGCCCAGCATCCTCCCAGGC